>CM053031.1:24998113-25103601 GCA_028564925.1 Lithobates sylvaticus
TACCGGGCTTCTCCACATAATGCAGGACCTGCAGAGAGGCATGGAGAAGTTATACACCAACTGCTGGGCACCAGAGACCTGCATGCATCACAATATATAAATCTCTTTATAGTGTTAGTTCAACTTTTCAGAAGAAATGAAAAAAAGTGAACACTGTGCACCATAAACCGCCCCCGTCCCGCTGTACTTACCTTTGGGGATGCTCAGCCATCAGTGCCCACGCAGCTGGTCTGGGGATTTGAAATCCCTGCTTTTCTTCCGCTTCTCTGTGCACCACTTCCAGGAGGGACCAGTGCGATTTAGGCTGGATTCACACCTAAGCATTTTTTGTGCTTTTTGCATATTTGCTCTACAGAACGTGTTCCATATGAAACCATGTTAAATGGACTGTAGTGCAAATCTGCAAAATGCAAAAGGCACTAAAAATGCATAGGTGTGAATCAGGCCTTACTGTGCACATGCTGGGGAATCAATCGATTGGGTCCGTCCCAGAAGCACTGCACAAAGAAGAGCAGAAGAGCGAAGGATTTCAAATCCCCGGACCGGCTGCAAAAGCACTGACAGCTCAGCATCCCCAGAGGCAGGTAAAGCAACAGACTGGAGGAGGGTGTATGGTGTTAGTTGACCTTGCCCTCCCCCAACTATAGACCCCCCACTAAAGTACAGACCCCCCCAATAAGTAGAGACCCCCCCCCCACTAGGCACAGACACCCCTCCCTCAGTACAGACACCCCCACTAAGTACTCCCCCCCCCCTTCCTCAGTATAGACACTCCCCAGTATAGAACCCCCCCCCCCCCCCCCCCCCCCCATCAGTATAGCCCCCCCTCTCCCCTCCCATGTCCATCTACATATAGTAGTGTACAGACCTAAGAACAGCGCGGATGGATATAACAGCAGACAGCGGTGTGCGTACCTCAGGCTCTCCCTCCTGTGTGGATGAGAGGGGGGAGGTGGCTTCGGTCCACTCCGCTGAGGCACACAGCCGTGAGACCCTAGAGCCAGATCAGCGGGTGGTGTTACCGGTGCCGCTACCCACGGGTGTCATCCGGGTGCGGCCCGCCTCCCCCATATCGATGCCACTAATTTACTGAAACTCAAGAGAGCAAAATCTGGGGCAGCTCTACATAGAAACCAATCAGCTTCCAGGTATTTTGGCAAAGCTGAACAAGCTGAAGTTAAAAGCTGATTGGTTACTACGATCAGATTTTGCACTCTCCGGTTTTACTAAAATCAACTCCATGGTGTTCAAAGGGAAATAAGCGTGCACTTGTAGCATCTGGATTATTCACTGGAGGGTTTTTTTTTTTTTTTTGCGTTTAGGTTATTCTGATTTTGTGATACGTTTCATTTGAGTATTTTTATCATTCGCGTAGGAACACAACACTATAGGATTGATTTAACCACTTCAGCCCCGGAAGATTTTCCCTCTTAACGACCAGGCCATTTTTTTTTTTTTTTACGGCACTGCGTCGCTTTAACTGACAATTGTGTGGTCGTGCGACATTGTTTTCAATTTGTGGTGTTCAGATACACTGTCACAGTCTGATTATACAGACCCCAGATTCTGCCAGTTGTAGTAGAGTCAATGGAAGACCCCAGGGATGAAATCACATTACCTCCTGAGTCTCTGTATTTGCCACAATGCAGCCGTAATTCAGGGACTGCGTCCGGTTTGCCTGTCAGAAAAGAAAAGGCTGTATTAAAAGACAACTATTTAAATTTCATTAAGAAATAAAACAATGAAAAAATAAACCACCAGTAACAAGTATTTGTAGTTTCATTTTTTTTTTATGTTTTAGAGTGGGGGTCAAGTAGTTATTGTTGCCTGTGCTGCCATTGCAGATATTTGGCATACTTGATGCTTGCTTGAATAGGAAGTAAACAGAAATCTCCCCAGCTGCTAGAAAAAGATGACAATGGAGGAGATTTACTAAGGGCTCATGCACACTGCATAAACGTGACATAGCTTAAAATTGCATAAAATCGCATGAAATCGCATAAAACATCATATTCAAAGGATAAATCCGTGAGAGGTGTGCAGAGGTGTATCAAGTGAGAATGATGTGGGTGAATCACATAAAATCATATAAAAATGACATCTCTTAAAATTGCATAGAAACGCATAAAAATCGCATAAAGTTGTATCAAGCGTCACATTAAAATAAGGTGAATCTGTGATGGGCGTGCATAGAGTGCTGCGGTCAAGTACAAGTGGTTAAAAAATATGACACATAAAATAGTCGCAATAAAAATTGCATCGGTGCATAAAACCAACTAGGTGGATAAGGATGTGTAAAAGGTAAGCATAGCCAAAAAAATTGAATACAATCAATAAATAAGTAATGCAAAAGTGCAAGAACAGTCCGTGGGGGTGAGCCCTTTCCTAGTGTGGGCAAAGTGTGGTTTGCTATGGCGCTGGTGACAAATCCTGGTGGGGTATAACGGTATCGGTGCTGGTGGTTATTGTGACCAGTAGCTGCAGGTGGTTCCTGATCTTCCGTGGAATATAGTAATGGATGTACCCTTACCTTACCGCTGTAAGGTAACAGCGTGTATATGTGTTAGCTGGTTCTCAATGGGGCTTCTGTGTCCTATGGCGGGCGGCTCCCTTTAAATCCAGGTGTTTGGGCGTCTCTTTTACTGGGGTGTACGCTCTAGTTCAGGTGTATGTGTCTCGCAAAAATGGATAAGGAGAGGAAGGGTCTCGATAGTGTAGTACGTTTTTAAAAGGTTTTATTCAATACAAGTAAAATACAGTAAACTCACATTTATGTTGCTCAAAATTGCATGGGATAAACGAGCATCGAGCTCGTACCTCGCTTCCGGTATCTAGTGTCCCTTTACGCGTATTCGTCACTGTCACATGACAGTCATGTGACAGTGACGAATACGCGTAAAGGGACACTAGATACCGGAAGCGAGGTACGAGCTCGATGCTCGTTTATCCCATGCAATTTTGAGCAACATAAATGTGAGTTTACTGTATTTTACTTGTATTGAATAAAACCTTTTAAAAACGTACTACACTATCGAGACCCTTCCTCTCCTTATCCATTTTTGCGAGACACATACACCTGAACTAGAGCGTACACCCCAGTAAAAGAGACGCCCAAACACCTGGATTTAAAGGGAGCCGCCCGCCATAGGACACAGAAGCCCCATTGAGAACCAGCTAACACATATACACGCTGTTACCTTACAGCGGTAAGGTAAGGGTACATCCATTACTATATTCCACGGAAGATCAGGAACCACCTGCAGCTACTGGTCACAATAACCACCAGCACCGATACCGTTATACCCCACCAGGATTTGTCACCAGCGCCATAGCAAACCACACTTTGCCCACACTAGGAAAGGGCTCACCCCCACGGACTGTTCTTGCACTTTTGCATTACTTATTTATTGATTGTATTCAATTTTTTTGGCTATGCTTACCTTTTACACATCCTTATCCACCTAGTTGGTTTTATGCACCGATGCAATTTTTATTGCGACTATTTTATGTGTCATATTTTTTAACCACTTGTACTTGACCGCAGCACTCTATGCACGCCCATCACAGATTCACCTTATTTTAATGTGACGCTTGATACAACTTTATGCGATTTTTATGCGTTTCTATGCAATTTTAAGAGATGTCCTTTTTATATGATTTTATGTGATTCACCCACATCATTCTCACTTGATACACCTCTGCACACCTCTCACGGATTTATCCTTTGAATATGATGTTTTATGCGATTTCATGCGATTTTATGCAATTTTAAGCTATGTCACGTTTATGCGATTTTATGTGATTTATGCACAAAAATTCACACCTTTCACGGATTTATCCTTTGAATATGATGTTTTATGCGATTTCATGCAATTTTATGCAATTTTAAGCTATGTCACGTTTATGCGATTTTATGTGATTTAAGCAAAAAAATTCACACCATCCACTATCTTCTGCATAATCAGCACTTACTTGTGTGCATACCTATTTAATATACCTTAGTCTCTACAGCTTTATTATACAGCGCAGCACTACCTCTTTACCTTACCTTAATTCCTTGGGATCCGATAGTTCCTATCAGTGCTTTGCCGCAGTATTCCATTAGCCCTATTTATTCACCAGGCAAGCGCAGAGATACATACTATATCATGCACACTGCAGCTCAAAAAAAAAAAAAAAAAAACGCTGCATTTGAGCTTGTATTATTTCTGCCTATAAAAGCTTGTTCTTTTTTGTGCTCCCTCGCGTTTTTATTGAGCTCTTTCGAGCATAGGAGTTTTTTTCCACAAACCCTCCTAGATTGTTTTTTCTTAACCACTGTATAAAGAAAACAAAAATGTGTTGCATGCGTTTTATGCGCTTTTGTGAGCTCTTTGGGGCACTAGCTCCTCTCAAAACTGGTGGGGTTTGCTTTTCTGCCTGGAGCATATGCTTAGAAATGCCTGAAAAAGCCCTAGTGTGCATGGACAAATCGCATCAAAAAGTCGGACCAAAGTAGTGCAGGGACTACTTTGAAGTCGCACAGATGTGAATGGTACTCATTGGAAAACATGGGAAACGACTTGTCATACGACTTGGGAGTCCCAAGTGTGAAAGGGGCCTAAAGCTGTTGTATTCAGAATCTGGTGCAGCTTTGCATTGCAGCCAATCAGCTTCTAACTTCAGCTTGTTCAATTAAAGCGGGATTCCACCCTAAAGTGGAACTCCCGCTTTTCTGAACCCTCCCCCCCTCCGGTGTCACATTTGGCACCTTTCAGGGGGGAGGGGGGTGCAGATACCTGTCTAAGACAGGTATCTGCACCCACTTCCGGGCATAAACTCCCACGGGAGTTTACGCAGCTTCCTGTCCCGGCGCGCTGTCTGCCGGGACACACACGTGTCCTGGCAGACAGCGCTGAAGATTCTCATTGAGCTGCGTGACTCGCGCATACGCAGTAGGGAACTGGGAAGTGAAGCCGCAGGCTTTACTTCCCGATTCCCTCACCGAGAATGGCGCCGGCAACAGCAGAGAGCCGATCGATCGGCCTCTGCTGCTGACATCGCTGGAACTGGGAGACAGGTAAGTGTCCATTTTTTAAAAGTCAGCAGCTACGGTATTTGTAGCTGCTGGCTTTTAAAAAAAAAAATTTCCAGGTACCGTCCCGCTTTAAGCTTTGACAATAAAACCTGAAAGCCGATTGGTTACTATGCAGAGTTGCAGCAGATTTTGCACTCTCCAGCTTTAGTAAATAAAACCCTGATTGTCACCTTCTCCACACTCCATTCAAAAACTAATAAAATAGCTGGAATTAAACTTTACTTTGGAGGTATTTAAAAAAAAAAAAAAAATAAAATGTACAATAGTGAAAAAAACTATGACATAAAAATCAAGTCATTTGGGACTGGCATTTTTTCAGCAAGTACACATCATCAAATGTACTCTGCTAATCACCAGGACCAGAAACTGTAGTGTGGGGTTGGGGACGGGAATTAACCTTCTGTAATCTCCTATACAGAGTGTGTGGCCCAAGATTAGACTCAGAACTCCCAACAGATTAAGGGTGTGGAACACAAATGAGAGTATAAGTGAGTTGGGAGTGGCCTGTCAAGGGAACTTATCAGGCTGCCTGGAATGGAACAAATTACTGCAGAAATAAACTCAGGTTTTTCATTAATCACTTGCTGACCGCCCTATAGCAGTTTTACTGCTACAGGGCGGCAGCTATGTGCCGGATCATGTATATACCGCTGTATAACACGCACATTCATTTTAAGAGGGAAGTTTCAGGAAAAAAAAAATTAAAAATAAGGAACTTTGAAGCAAAATAAGGGTCAGTGCCCATCTGCAGCCTCACAAGTGCCATCAATGCAGCCTAGAGGGGACAGGGAGGGGGGCGGGACAAGCGCTGATCTCTCTCCCTCTCTCTCCCGATCAAATAAGAGAAGTTTATTGTTAGGGGTTGCATAAACTGTAATGCTTTAAGTCAGATCAGACCAGACCAGACCATACAGCACTGGGGGGGGGGGGACTTAAAGCGGGATTCCACCCTAAAGTGGCACTCCCGCTTTTCGGAACCCTCCCCCCCTCCGGTGTCACATTTGGCACCTTTCAGGGGGGAGGGGGTGCAGATATCTGCACCCACTTCCGGGCATAAACTCCCACGGGAGTTTACGCCACTTCCTGTCCTGGCGCGCTGTCTGCCGGGACACACGCGTGTCCCGGCAGACATCGCTGACGATTCTCATTGCGCTGCGCGACTCGCGCATGTGCAGTAGGGAAGTGAAGCCACTTCCTGATTCCCTCACTGAGAATGGCGCCGGCAGCAGCAGAGAGCCTCTGCTGCCCACATCGCTGGAACCTGTGACAGGTAAGTGTCCATTTATTAAAAAAGTCAGCAGCTGCAGTATTTGTATCTGCTGGCTGTTAATTTTTATTTTTCCAGGTACCGTCCCGCTTTAAAAAAACAAAAAAAAAAAAACAAACAAACACACAGTAAAAACATTAAAAACTGCTTGAAATTATTATTATTTTTTTTAAACATAAATAGTTTGATCAAGCAGTTTTTAATGTTTTACTGTTGGTGGGGTGTGTGTGTGTGTGTGGGGTGTTTTTTTAACATAAACTATTTACGTTTGAGGCTGGGTTCACACTGGCGTGAGGAGCGGCTCACAGCAGGGGGTCTGGTGCGTCCCTGTTCACCGTTTCAGGTCCGATTTCGGTCCCGAATTTTTGGCTGAATTCTGACCCGAAACTGACCAGAAGACGCACAGGACACCTGTGCAGTTTGCTTCGCAGCCGTCCCCGAGATGTGTGAACCGGCTCTATTGAGAGCTGGTCAATCGCCTGTCATTCGAATTGGATGCGGGGAAACCCACACCGAAGATGGCTGCGGCAGCACCCGAGAGCCGAGCGACAGTTCGGCTTCGGGTGCCGACATCGCGGGCGGGAGCAAATGAGGAGGGAGAGCCAATTGGCGGGAGAGTCCCTGAAAGAGCCCAGGCTCTTGTGTACATTGCTGGATCACTCAGGGCTCAGGTAAATATTAGGGGCGGGGGGGATTTTGGGGAATGCAGGAAGGTATAAAATCTTGAGCCTTTAGAGCAGGGGTCTCAAACTGGTGGCCCTCCAGCTGTTGCAGAACTACAATTCCCATGAGGCATTGCAAGGCTGAGGGTTACAAGCATGACTCCCACAGACAGAGGCATGATGGGATTTGTAGTTCCGCAACAGCTGGAGGGCCGCCAGTTTGAGACCCCTGCTTTAGAGACACTTTATTGTTTTATAGCAGCCCTGAAGAGAGATTGTGCCAAGATTGAGCCAAGCAGACAGTTTCTGCCATCACTTGATAGGGAAAGTGAAAGTAGAATTTGCATGACCAAATAAACTTTTGACACTATATAATACAATTTCTACAAATCTAGGATGGTTTTTGTACCAGCAGCCCCTCTTACCGTTGTCCCCAGCATGATGTAACTGTGTGTGTTTTCATGCTGTTTCCGGAACTCCAACATCTGCAGGAGAGGGAACTCCGAGCACACATCTGCATTCATGACAAAGAAGGCCTGTGGCCCGCCGGAGAGGATCTGGTCCCGGAAGTGATATAGGCCGCCACCAGTGCCCAGAGCTGAATATTCCTGAAGGTACCTGGAACAAAAGAACACATGTTCATACCACGGGTCTGCAAAAGAGACTTCAGTTATGAAAAGGGAGACCCAGAAACAATAGAAATTGTATTCTCTAAAGAGTATAATGCCGCGTACACACGATCGGAATTCTCGTCGGAAAAAACTGACGGTTTTTCCGACGGAATTCCGCTCAAGCTGTGTTGCCTACACACGATCACACCAAATTCCGACGGTCAATAACACAGCGGCATAAAACACGTTCGACAGCACTATAAAAAGGGAAGTTTAATGCTTCCGAGAATGCGTCGAAATTTTGCGTGTCGGAATTGCATACACATGATTGGAAAATCCGATAGAAAGGTTTTCCGTCGGAAAAATTGAGAACAGGTTCTGTTGCCCAGACCGTTGGGCATACACACGGTCGGAAAATCCGATGAAAAGCTCCCATCGGAAATTCCGACCGTGTGTACGCCGCATTACACGAAAATGGATGGGAAATTCAGCATTAAAAAAAAAAAAAAAAAGAAGGTGCATCATACTTTGGAAATGGATAGCCACAAAGTAAAGAACTTCTACCTAGTTCCATACAAGTAAACCCTCCTAAATATGGTTATTCAGTTACAGATCTGCAAACAAATACAATTAAATTTATAAAAGCGAATGAATGCTCACCGGATAGCGACTTTAAACTCCTGCTGTGCTGTGACCAGGAAACGACTGAGAGCTTCATTTGGCTGGTAAAACCCGATCAGGAGGATCTCCTTCAGATTGGGAACCTGCAGAGGAGGGATAACAGGTCTGAGCAAATACTTCACTACAGTTATAGGAGGGAAGTGGCCACATAACCTACCAGATCAGGTCATTTGTTTTTCTAGAAATCACTGCAGCAATGTGACACCACTTCTTCCTACAGTGGCTTAATGGTTAGCACTTCTGCCTAGCAGCACCTGAGGACTTGGTTCAAATCCTGGATAGGACACTGTCTGCATGTTCTCCCTGTGGTTGCATGGGCTTCCCTCGACTACTCCAATTGCTTCCCCCAATTCAAAGTCACGCAGGTAGGTTATTTGGCTCCAGGTTATAAAACTGGCCGTGGTATGTTTGATAGGGACCTCAGATTGCAAGCAGCTTGAGAACAGAGACCGGTTCGTTGGGACACCTGGCTTTACACACACATGAACTTTAATGGCATCCCAGTCTTAGTCCGTAGGGTTCAATACTGAGTTGGCCCCACCCTTTGCAGCTATAACAGCTTCAACTCTTCTGGGAAGGCCGTCCACAAGGTTTAGGAGTTTGTCTATGGGAATGTTTGACCATTCTTCCAGAAGCACATTTGTGGAGGTCAGGCACTGATGTTGGACGAGAAGGCCTGGCTCGCAGTCTCCGCTTTTATTGTATCGGGTTGAAGTCAGGACTCTGTGCAGGCCAGTCAAGTCTCTCCACCCCAAACTCGCTCTTCCATGTCTTTATAGACCGTGCTTTGTGCACTGGTGCGCAGTCATGTTGGAGGGGCCATCCCCAAACTGTTCCTACAAAGTCGGGAACATGAAATAGCCCAAAATGTCTTGGTATGCTGACGCCTTAAGTGCTCAGTATAAGGCCCTCCAGCTGTTGCAGAACTACAAATCGCATCATGCCTCTGCCTTTTGGAGTCATGCTTGTTTAACTGACAGCCTTGAAATGCCTCATGGGACTAGTAGTTCCGCAACAGCTGGAGGGCCACTAGTTGAGCACCCATGCCATAAGAGTTCCCTTCACCAGAACGAAGGGGCCAAGCCCAACCCCTGAAAAAAAAAAAAAAAAAACCCACTCCACTCCACTCCATAAAGAAATAGATGAGCGAGTTTGGGGTGGAGGAACTTGGCTGGCCTCACAGAGTTCTGACCCCAACCTGATAGAACAATTATAGTAGAAAATGTGAGACAGTCCTTGTCCAACATTAGTGCCTGACCTCACAAATGCACTTCTGGAAGAATGGTCAAATATTCCCATAGACACACTCCTAAACCTTGTGGACGGCCTTCCCAGAAGAGTTGAAGCTGTTATAGCTGCAAAGGGTGGGCCAACTAAATATTGAACCCTACGGACTAAGACTGGGATGCCATTAAAGTTCATGTGTGTGTAAAAGGTAGATGTCCCAATACTTTTGGTAATATAGTCTAGAAATAGAGATGATCGATAATAGAGATAGAGATGATCGATAATAGAGATAGAGATGATCGATAATAGAGATAGAGATAGAGATAGAGATGATCGATAATAGAGATAGAGATGATCGATAATAGAGATAGAGATATATACACACACACACACACACACACACACACACATAAATCTGTAAATATAATAAAAAAAGAGAACAGACCTAATACCCACAATGCAATGGTCCCACATCAGGGAGGCAGGAAAGGGACCATCTATACCTAAACAAATTTAGATTCAGAATTTTTTTGGGGGGGCTCACACATAATAAATGGAAAATATGTGCTGAAAGATTTTGCTGTCCAAACAGTTTTTTCACTTGTGAAGTTCTCATACAGGTTTGTTTCAGTGTTCCCCACAGAAACAAAAAGTGTCTGTGGACTTGTATCAACCAAACAGAAGTTAACATTCACGCTTAAACAAAACGCCAGGGATGGGGTGAAATTACACTTTCCTGGTGCCAACATGGCGGCATACTACCCCAAGAATTGGCTCCAGGAAAGGAAAAATATGATAAATGAATACAATTTTCTGTTTTATTCTGGGTTCAATGGAGATTAGTTGTCTGTTACTAGAACATCACCTTGCTGCAGGCCTCGATGTGATGCTGTAACATTGGAACTCCAGCCACAGGAAACAAAGGTTTAGGGACCTCGAAAGACAAAGGTCGAAACCTGGTACCTAAAAAAATAAAATAAAATAAATACAAAAAAAAAAAAAAAGACAGCACATTGGTTAAACCTTTTCTCTCTCAAAAACAAAAATGAGAACTTCCGTACACAATCATTGAGAGTCTGGGTACACCTTGGAAAACCAAACTACAGAAATAGGTACCAGGGAAGCTTCACTAGCTGCACATTTTGTGCAAAGAAATCTGAAAGCCCTGACACGCCTACTGAGGACCGCCATCTTGTTTGTGATGTCAGCAACCCCAACAGACTAACAGCTGTTACTGAATTGACACGCTATAATAGCCTCTCAATCTTTATACCCCAGAGGAACCCTTGGTGGCCAGTGGGAAGAAACGCCCCCATTACATTGGTGGTCATTGGGAAGAAACCACCTTACATTGGTGGTCAGTGGGAAGAATGCCCCTTACATTGGTGGTCAGTGGGAAGAAATGCCCCCATTACATTGGTGGTCAGTGGGAAGAAACGTTCCTTACATTGGTGGTCAGTGGGAAGAATGCCCCTTACATTGGTGGTCAGTGGGAAGAATGCCCCTTACATTGGTGGTCAGTGGGAAGAATGCCCCTTACATTGGTGGTCAGTGGGAAGAATGCCCCTTACATTGGTGGTCAGTGGGAAGAATGCCCCTTACATTGGTGGTCAGTGGGAAGAATGCCCCTTACATTGGTGGTCAGTGGGAAGAATGCCCCTTACATTGGTGGTCAGTGGGAAGAATGCCCCTTACATTGGTGGTCAGTGGGAAGAATGCCCCTTACATTGGTGGTCAGTGGGAAGAATGCCCCTTACATTGGTGGTCAGTGGGAAGAATGCCCCTTACTTTGGTGGTCAGTGGGAAGAATGCCCCTTACATTGGTGGTCAGTGGGAAGAATGCCCCTTACATTGGTGGCCAGTGGGAAGAATGCCCCTTACATTGGTGGCCAGTGGGAAGAATGCTCCTTACATTGGTGGCCAGTGGGAAGAATGCTCCCTTACATTGGTGGCCAGTGGGAAGAATGCTCCTTACATTGGTGGTCAGTGGGAAGAATGCTCCTTACATTGGTGGTCAGTGGGAAGAATGCCCCTTACATTGGTGGTCAGTGGGAAGAATTCTCCCTTACATTGGTGGTCAGTGGGAAGAAACGTTCCTTACATTGGTGGTCAGTGGGAAGAATGCCCCTTACATTGGTGGTCAGTGGGAAGAAATTCCCCTTACATTGGTGGTCAGTGGGAAGAATGCCCCTTACATTGGTGGTCAGTGGGAAGAATGCCCCTTACATTGGTGGTCAGTGGGAAGAATGCCCCTTACATTGGTGGTCAGTGGGAAGAATGCCCCTTACATTGGTGGTCAGTGGGAAGAATGCCCCTTACATTGGTGGTCAGTGGGAAGAATGCCCCTTACATTGGTGGTCAGTGGGAAGAATGCCCCTTACATTGGTGGTCAGTGGGAAGAATGCCCCTTACATTGGTGGTCAGTGGGAAGAATGCCCCTTACATTGGTGGGCAGTGGGAAGAATGCCCCTTACATTGGTGGGCAGTGGGAAGAATGCCCCTTACATTGGTGGGCAGTGGGAAGAATGCTCCTTACATTGGGGCCAGTGGGAAGAATGCTCCTTACATTGGTGGCCAGTGGGAAGAATGCCCCTTACATTGGTGGCCAGTGGGAAGAATGCTCCCTTACATTGGTGGCCAGTGGGAAGAATGCTCCCTTACATTGGTGGCCAGTGGGAAGAATGCTCCCTTACATTGGTGGCCAGTGGGAAGAATGCTCCCTTACATTGGTGGCCAGTGGGAAGAATGCTCCTTACATTGGTGGCCAGTGGGAAGAATGCTCCCTTACATTGGTGGCCAGTGGGAAGAATGCTCCCTTACATTGGTGGCCAGTGGGAAGAATGCTCCCTTACATTGGTGGCCAGTGGGAAGAATGCTCCCTTACATTGGTGGCCAGTGGGAAGAATGCTCCCTTACATTGGTGGCCAGTGGGAAGAACGCTCCTTACATTGGTGGCCAGTGGGAAGAATGCTCCCTTACATTGGTGGCCAGTGGGAAGAACGCTCCTTACATTGGTGGCCAGTGGGAAGAATGCTCCCTTACATTGGTGGCCAGTGGGAAGAATGCTCCTTACATTGGTGGCCAGTGGGAAGAATGCTCCCTTACATTGGTGGCCAGTGGGAAGAATGCTCCCTTACATTGGTGGCCAGTGGGAAGAATGCTCCCTTACATTGGTGGTCAGTGGGAAGAATGCTCCCTTACATTGGTGGTCAGTGGGAAGAATGCTCCCTTACATTGGTGGTCAGTGGGAAGAATGCTCCTTACATTGGTGGCCAGTGGGAAGAAAGCCCTCATAGTCATGCTGCTTGCTGTGTCAAGTCATGTTGGACTAGGAACTATGCAGATATCATCAAGATGGAGGGTCAGTTAGACACAGTTTAAGAAACCCCCTAACAAGAATATGGCTACTCTGTAGTATCCCTCTTCACTACCACCCACAGCTACAATAAAGTTTATTTAGAGAGGGGACGAATAAAGTAGCTGGGCCAGCACTTAGACACCCCTACAAGAGGAGAGGGCTATGGTATGCTTGGAGGCAGGGTGCTGCGCTAGGGAACTTTCACTTGTAAAGTAGTTACAATTTCCAGCAGGTTCAAAAGCACATTGCAAGCGAGTTAAAAAAAAATGGAAAGAAAAAATACTAGACGTATACATTTAAATAAATTCCTGCCAATTCTAGACCCCGTGTGGAGGCTTCCTGTCTAGCAGGCAAAGTACAGTATTGTTTTGAAGCTGCTTCATTAATAGCTTGACAACTACATTGCACTCTATTAGCTATATGATGTCTCAGTTCTATAGAGTCTGGTGTCTAAGAATCACATGCTATGCGGTCATAAAAATAGTTCAGACTGAATGACATCACACAGGAAATGGTACATCCGAGTATTGCAGAGAAACTGGATACACCATGACCACACCTGTGAATTTGTCTTCTTTCATAGATCCAGTTCTGCCACCCCAAAAATATTCCTCCATTGTTTGAAAATGTCAGTTACAGAAATAAGAAGCAACCCGACACTAATCAGAAGTACTCAAATAAACCAGCAAAATAAAAGGAGCATGGAGAACACAGATCTAAAATGATATCGAACCATTTCCTTCGTATTTATGGAAAATATTGCAGCCCGACTGAAGGGAAAGCTGGAGGAAAGCTTTAATGACTTTTAACACAGAGGTGCAACTCATCCTGTAGATGTATGCGGCCAGCTTGGGCCCCCAACAAACCCAGCAATTACAAATTGGCCGCATCTGGTACGAGTCTGATCCGCCAACAATCCCACCTACAGGACCTTCTAGGAGAAGTAGTGATGTTGTGGTGTGAAGACTCACCCTTTTGGGGACCTCCAATCAGGATGACCGCTTTCAACATTTCTGCAAATCTATGAATAAAAAAAAAGAAAAGAAGGGGGGACACAAAACATCAGTAAATGAGACAAGTGACAAACTCAACAATACGATAACAGGTGGGGTGATGAGTGTTCAGAAGTCGGACATTCTTTTTTTACTGATACAAGCAAAGTAACAAAGGTCAGGAGAGGAAGGTACACACGGTACAATGCAAAATAAAAAGCCCAATCTCCTCTTCCAGAACTTCCAGGGACTGGGGAAGGCTCTTCCTTTAGGTGAGGACTCACCTTGTGGATAAGGACCTACCAGAGACTGGGGGGGGGGGGGTGAAAGGGCTTCTGAGAACCTAGGAAATACTAGATGGGGGGCGGGCTCCTCTTGCTGGCAAAGGGGTAAAAGGAAGGGTTCCCTTGTGGATAAGGAGGGGGAGGGCTACGTTTGGGGTTCAGAACCTACCATGAACTGGGGAGGGGGGGGGGCTGTCCTTGGGGGCCAGGAGCTGCCAGAGACTGGGGGGGGGGGATTAGGGAGGGGGGGGGGTTCCCATTGTCGGTGAGGACCTACCAGGAACTGGGGGAAGGAAGGGGGTCTGTCCTTGTGGCTAAGGACCTACTAGGGATTTGAGGGGTAGGTCCTTAGCCACAAGGACCTACCAATAGTAGACTTGAGGGGGAAGAGGGGGTTCTCCTTGTGACCGAGGACCTACCCAGGACTGTGGGGGGGGGGGGGCTCCCCTTGTAGGAAAGGGCCTAAAAGACTGGGGGAGCAAGAGGGGGGCTCTGACTCTGGGGGAGAGAGGAAGAGGGGGGGGGAGGTCTCAGACTCTGGGGGGGGGGGGGAGAGAGAGAAGAAGAGGTGGGGGGGTCTCAGACTCTGGGGGGGAGAGAGGAAGAGGTGGGGGGGTCTCAGACTCTGGGGGGAGAGGAGGAAGAGGTGGGGGGGGGTCTCAGACTCTGGGGGGAGAGGAGGAAGAGGTGGGGGGGGGGGGTCTCAGACTCTGGGGGGGAGAGAGGAAGAGAGGAAGAGGTGGGGGGGGTCTCAGACTCTGGGGGGAGAGGAGGAAGAGGTGGGGGGTCTCAGACTCTGGGGGGGGGGGGAGAGGAGGAAGAGGTGGGGGGGGTCTCAGACTCTTGGGGGAGAGGAGGGGGGGGGGGGCTCCCCTGGTTGGTGATCTCTGTCTATCTACACAGCAGAGCTCAGTGACACCTCCAGCCAGGCCTGTCATCCTCCATACGCTGTAGATGAACTACAAGTCCCAGTCCATGGAGGTGGCACACTGAGTGTTTGCAGTCACCAGGCTGTCCCCCCCAATACAATACAATGACAGTAAGCAGCAACCTGCAGCTCTCACCTGATTCTTCTTCTCCTCCACTTCCTCCTCTGTGGCTCCCTGTGGCACGTCAGCACCGCAAAGCATGCCGGAAGTTGTAGTTTGCCGGCTGGAAGGTTTCTGATTGGCAAGCTGGAGTCAGGTGGCCCTGTCTATACAGGGCGGGACCCCTGGTAACTAAGGTAACCGATAACCGGTTTGTTTGGAAGCCAAGTTTAGCGTAATGTAGAATAGGATGGAGATCATGTGACGGGGCTCCTCCCCTCCTCGGTCACCTGATTCGCCTCCCTAGTAAGTGACAGCCTCGCACAGCTACCGGGGGAGGAGTCAGTGAGTACACACCTCCGTCTGACTGCTTTCTGATTGGCCTGCATATGTGACCTGGACCATTCCAAGTTGGGATATAGGGATGCTTTGGATAGAGTAAGGGAGGGTTCTAACACCTGTTCATTTTTATTTATTTTTTTATGCCATCCGTGTGTGCCTTTGGGGAAATTTCCCTTCACTTTTTGTCCCATAATCAACACAGGAAGTGAGAGGAAGGAAGGGACTTCTTGACTGTTATTAGAACTAGTGTCCCCATTGGATGATTTCCCTTCTATTCCTGTTATGG
The DNA here is from genome assembly GCA_028564925.1 of Lithobates sylvaticus. Taxonomy (NCBI): domain Eukaryota; kingdom Metazoa; phylum Chordata; class Amphibia; order Anura; family Ranidae; genus Lithobates; species Lithobates sylvaticus. The sequence continues at coordinate 25,013,929 of CM053031.1, forward strand.
TGACAACACAAATGTTGGGATTATCTCTCTCTTTTGGTGATAACAGTTAACAGGACAAATAGAGAGGATGAGAATAAAAACTGACTGTGTCTGGTATCCCCAAAATTCAAGAAATAACCGTACACTTATCACCAAGGTGCAATATACACTCGTAACATACCTCCCAACCGTCCCAGATTCTAGGACCTGACTCCACGCGTCAACCTGGCAGGTGCTCGACGCAGTGAGCCTGCTGACTCACCTACCAGCTCTACAACCAATGTGAGAGGAGAGAGGCGAGGTCAGCTCCACCTCCTCCCCATGTCCCCCTGTGTCCGCCCACAATTCTCAACGTGCAGCCAATCCTGTGCTTGTGAAGGGGTTGCGTGGCCGGGAATTTTAAAGTAGTGCACATGATGTCACTGCCTGAGATTCTGGAGACCAGCCAGCCTTGGGTGAGAAAACTCTCCTCTTTTCCTGCCATGTGCCATAGTGATCCTTCCTTCCTGCCTTCCATGTGCTATAGTAATCCGTCCTTCCTTCCTTCCATGTGCTATAATGATCCTTCCTTCCAACCTTCCATTTGCCACAGTGATCCTTCCTTCTTGCCTTCTATGTGCCACAGTGATCCTTCCTTCCATGTGGCATAGTGATCCTTCCTTCCATGTGCCATAGTGATCCTTCCTTCCTTCTATGTGCCATAGTGATCCTTCCTTCCTTGCTTCCATGTGCATTGATATCCTTCCTTCCTGCCTTCCATGCGCTATAGTGATCCTTCCTTCCAAACTTCCATTTGCCACACCGATCCTTCCTGCCTTCCATGTGCCATAGTGATCCTTCCTTCCATGTGCCATAGTGATCCTTCCTTCTTCCCATGTGCCATAGTGATCCTTCCTTCCTTCCATGTGCCATTGTGATCCTTCCTGCCTTCCATGTGGCATAGTGACCCTTCCTTCCATGTGCCATAGTGATCCTTCCTTCCATGTGCCATAGTGATCCTTCCTTCCTTCCATGTGCCATAGTGATCCTTCCTGCCTTCTATGTGCCATAGTGATCCTTCGATCCTTCCATGTGCCATAATGAACCTTCCTGCCTTCCATGTACCATAGTAACCCTTCCTGCCTTCTATGTGACATAGTGATCCTTCCTTCCATGTGCTATTGTGAGTCTTCCTGCCTTCTATGTGGCATAGTGATCCTTCCTTCCATGTGCCATAGTGATCCTTCCTTCCTTCCATGTGCCATAATGATCCTTCCTGCCTTCTATGTTCCCAAGTGATCCTTCGATCCTTCCATGTGCCATAGTGATCCTTCCTGCCTTCTATGTGCCATAGTGATCCTTCGATCCTTCCATGTGCCATAATGAACCTTCCTGCCTTCCATGTACCATAGTAACCCTTCCTGCCTTCTATGTGCCATAGTGATCCTTCCTTTCATGTGCTATTGTGAGTCTTCCTGCCTTCTATGTGGCATAGTGATCCTTCCTTCCATGTGCCATAGTGATCCTTCCTTCCTTCCATGTGCCATAATGATCCTTCCTGCCTTCTATGTTCCATAGTAACACTTCCTGCCTTCTATGTGCCATAGTGATCCTTCCTCCCTTCCATGTGCTATTGTGAGTATTTCTGCCTTCTATGTGCCATAGTAATTCTTCGATCCTTCCATAGTAAAACTGCAATTTGTATTTTTGGAGAGTTTTTGAGTCACATGTCCATTTTTTTCACAAGTGCAGGCAACCCAAAAGCGCACCAGAATCGCACAGGAAAAAAAATGTGTGATGTCGCCACCTGCTGTAGTATTAGGAAAGCACAGCAGGGTTTCCAGCAGTAGAGTGTTCATTGTACAGTGAGGACCTGCTTCTTGCTCTGGCGAGTTTTTCTTGGAAAATTTCTTTGATTTGATTTGATTCAATTTTATTGTGATTTAACTCTCGCCCATTTCAAGGGCCTTTCATTATTCTTCATAATGAAAGTATTTCAACGTAAAACGGTTGTTTCTCCAAATAACACAGAGGAGAAAGCGACCATTGGAAGACCACCTATGGAAGGAGGGATCAATGAGCAGCCTGCAGATCCCCCAACCAATAAGCCCCCAAGAATAAAGAGGGCCCGGGCGTTTGTGCGCGGATGCTTCAGAGGTGTTGTTGGATGTTTTGGCGCCGGCTGTAAATTTAATGGCCGCCACCGGAAGACAGAGGACTGCACTGGTGAGTATTGTAGATACTGATAGATACAAGATAATAGAAACACTTTCATTGGATGCTTTTTTTCTCCATCGATGATGGGTCCCATTCTCATATGTACATATGAATAGGTGTGCAATAATTACATTAAAATTCCTTCTAGACATGTGCAATTTGTTTCGTTTTTTTTTTCGTTTTTTTTAGTTATATTCGTTCATTCATTATCGTACGAATGAACGAACGATTCGCTAAAAATTCTAACGAATAACGAATCGTTCAAATCAAACGAATACGAAAAACAACGAAAATCCGAAATAACCAAATTAGAAACAACGAAACTACGAAAAAAGAAAATCCGAAAAACGAAAACAGGAACAACGAAAATCAAAATGAACGAAAAAATTCGTACATTCGTAACTTTTTTTTTTGTTGAATTGGTAATTTTCCGTGTCCCTTACAATGGCGTTGCTTAACATGCTTCGAATGGATTGAACGAAAAAATTCGTACATTCGTAACTTTTTTTTTTTGTTGAATTCGTAATTTTCCGTGTCCCTTACAATGGCGTTGCTTAACATGCTTCGAATGGATTGAACGAAAAAATTCGTACATTCGTAACTTTTTTTTTCGATTCGTAATTTTCCGTGTCTCTTACAATGTAATAATAGCATACACATTACATAAAATTATGAATTATGCTCCGATTACGAATCTACGAAAACAATGTTACGAAAGTACGAATAAATCAATCTAACGAAAGTACGAATGTAACTCAATCGACGAAAATACGAATGCGTCCGAATTTTGAATAAACGAAAATTAAACTAACGGAAAAACGAATCAACGAAAAAAATAACTCTTACGAAAATACGAATCGTTACGAATACGAACACCGACGACTTACGAATTTACGAATCGTTACGAATCAACGGAAACGAAAAAAACGAAACGAAAATAAACAAATTTTTTTGTTGTGCACATGTCTAATTCCTTCCAAAATATATCACAAAGTGCAACAGACTCTTCTGATAAATATTATAAAGTGCAAATGCTGTTCTAAAAAAAGAAATCCGTGAAATAGGAAATGGATTGTTTCCAAAAATACAAATAAAAATAAAAATATGAAAAAAATATTGATGGACAACAAGTCCCAGCAGTTTATGTAAAAGAATGCAAAAAAAAAAAAACACAATATACACTCAAGTTCTTTTCAGTAGTTCTTCCTATGAGTGTTTAGAAAATAAAAAAGGTTTGTGCAATCAGTGTTCAAAAAAAGTGCTGATCCTTGCTGTTCGGGGTGCACCCCACTGTTTTCCCCCAGCCTCTCACCTCAAATGTTGGCCCCTACAGGCCTAGTTGCACTGTATGTATGTAACCAATACTCCTACTCGATCGATCGATCTCCAACAATTTCACCGCTATGCTTTCCAGCAAACCTCACAGCAATGCTCCGATCACAGGGTTATCATTTCCAGATAGGTGGAAGCATGTAAGGATAAGGGGCTCCAATGTGTAGTAAATCACTAATAATATTTATTAAATCAAATATCCACTTACATTTAAAATTACATTTAAAATTCTGAAAAAACATTGTAGATTAGAGATGCTTCCAGGTCTCGGCCTGCGGCCGGAAGTGAACGGTGACACCTGGCTCCTCCCTGACGCGTTGCGTCACTGATCACGTGACTTTCTCAAACCTGATTTTTACAGTCATTTAATCATTCATCATTTACTTTGATTGATCCGGAAGATCTTTTACCATTTATTTGCAAGATTTCCATATTCTTCTAATTATTTATTTGATTAATATTTTTTATATTTAGTTTTGCCATTTTATTTGGGGATCACTCCCCTTAGTGGTTAGCGCCACATACCATTTTAACAATTTTTATCTTTACTGTGTGAGATCACTTATATGTTGGCAGCTTCCCATTTATTTCGCTTAAAGTGGTGTTGCCACGAAAAAAATAAATAATAATTGCTTAAAAATCATAATAAAAAAAGAAGAAAAAAAATAATTGGAAAAAAAAAATGTTTTACTCACCTCTAAATGTCTGTTGCTAGGGGGTCCCTCGTAGTCTGCCACCTTCAGTGCCCGGGCACTGACATCACTTCCCCTCGGCGCCGCACAGTCATCTGGGACCTGTCACGTGTCTCAGATGACTGAGCGTCGCATTGGGTGCCTGCCTGTGAAGCCACAGCCGGGGGCCCACAGTAAGAATGCCGGCGCCGTGAGGAACGAGGGGGGCTTTGTGTCCGATTATTAAAAGTCAGCAGCTGCAGTATTTGTAGCTGCTGACTTTTAAAAAAAATTAGTTACCCCTTACTAACATATGAAAAGGGGTGTCCATGTACAGGGGACAATGAATAACAACCCTGCAGTCTGATCTCTCTACCTTTTCATTTGGACCAGTTTTAGAATTGTTAGCAGCTCTTCCACAGACCTATGGCAGTTGATGTCAGTGTGTGTGTGTGTGTGTGTGGGGGGGGGGGGGGGGCAGGACAGTAACTGAAGCTGAAAGAATTGGTCCAAGGTATCACCACAGGATGGCGCTGAGGATACCAAAAATGATCCAAATTTGTGCCTAATCCCTTCAATTGGAGATAAGGATAGAAAATTGGTACTTGGACTTTACAGGCACTGAGGTACACAATGTTAAAATTAAAAATGTTTTTATTATAAATAGATTAAAAAAGGAAAAAACAATCAGACAACGATTAAAAAGCTTTGCAAAGTAAAGGTTGCCATGATACTGATACCGCACACAACTCACACACCACGAAAAGGATCCTGAATAGTTATGACAATATTCTTGTTGCAATAACAAATGATTTTCCTATATCAGTCTTGGTGGGAGTCGGTCATGTTTTGAAGTAGCCTGGCTCTACACGTTACGCCTATATATATAGACGCTTCTTCAGGAGCTTAGGCATACATTCTAAATAAAATAGAACAAACAGATATAAATCTTAAAATTAAACGCTTAGATACATTAACCACTTCAGCCGCCGAAGCATTTACCCCCTTCCTGACCAGGCTATTTTTTGCGATACGGCACTGCGCCACTTTAACTGACAATTGCGCAGTCGTGCGACATTGTACATAAACATGAAAATTTACGTCCTTTTTTTTTTCTCCCCACAAATAGAGCTTTCTTTTAGCGGCATTTGATCACCTCTGCGTTTTTTTTATTTTTCGCTATAAACAAAAAAAGACTGACTATTTTGAAAAAAAAACTATATTTTTTACTTCTTGCTATACGAAATATCCAAATGAAAAAAAAAAAATGTCTTCATCAGTTTAGGCCAATATGTATTCTTTTACATATTTTTGGTAAAAAAAAATCGCAATAAGCGTATATTGATTGGTTTGCGCAAAAGTTATAGCGTCTACAAAATAGGGGATAAACCTATGGCATTTTTATTATACACTTGTTTTATTACTAGTAATGGCGGTGATCTGCGTTTTTTTTTTAGTGGGACTGCGCCATTGTGGTGGACAGATCGGACACTTTTGACAATTTTTTGCGACCATTGGCATTTATATAGCGATCAGAGCTAAAAAATAGCCACTGATTACTGTATAAATGTCACTTGCAGGGAAGGGGTTAACACCAGGGGGCGATCAAGGGGTTACGTGTTTTCTAGGAAGATCTTTCCAACTGTGGGGGGAGGGGACTGACAGGGAGTAGAGAAAGATCGCTGTTCCTGATCACTAGGAACAGACGATCTCTCTCTACTTCCCTGACAGAACAGGGATCTGTGTGTTTACATTGACAGATCCCCATTCTGGCTCTCTGAGGAGCGATCGCCGGTCGCCAGGGGACATCTCGACCATGCACATCGGCTCCCCTAGAGCTCTTAAAGCGCCCGACGTACAGCTACGGCGGTTTGCACAGGGGAGCCAACCTGCCGCAGTATAATGACGGCGGCTGATCGGCAAGATGTTAACAGTCAATCTTTATTACATAATAAGATAATATAATGTAAGGTTACCGTCCAGCAACCCATATGAGAGAGCTAATAAAGCCATGTAAGGAGGAACCCAGTGCGGGGAGACACAGAGGGAAAAGAGGAAAAATCTCCTAACAATGTATAAAACATTATACAAGCATAAGTCTCTAATTGCTAATCAAAAATCAATGAGATCCTACATAGCCGCTTATGGGGAAAGATATTTCAGCAAACTTACCGGTAACGAAAATATCTTACCCCATAAACGGCTATGTAGGATCTCTATGATTTTTGATTATTATCTTATTATGTGATATATATTGACTTTTAACCACTTCAGCCCTGGAAGGATTTACCCCCTTCCTGACCAGAGCACGTTTTGCGATTCGGCACGGAGTCGTTTTAACTGACAATTGCGCGGTCGTGCGACATTGTACCCAAACTAAATTGACGTCCTTTTTTCCCCACAAATAGAGCTTTCTTTTGGTGGTATTTGATCACCTCTGCGGTTTTCATTTTGTGCGCTATAAACCAAAAAATTTCGAAATTTTGAAATGAAACGCATTATTTTTTACTTTTTGCTATAAAAATATCCCCAAAAAATATATAAAAATATATTTTTCCCCTCAGTTTAGGCCGATACGTATCCTACATATGTTTTGGTAAAAAAAAAAAATCGCAATAAGCGTTTATTGATTGGTTTGCGCAAAAGTTATAGCGTCTACAAAATAGGGGATGGTTTTATGGCATTTTTATTGATAATTTTTTTTCTTACTAGTAATGGCGGCGATCAGCAGTTTTTATCGTGACTGCGACATTATGGCGGACACATCAGACATTTTTGACACATATTTGGGACCATTGTCATTTGCACTGATGCACTGATTCCTGTGTAAATGATACTGGCAGTGAAGGGGTTAACCACTAGATGGCAGTGTAGGGGTTAAGTGTGTCCTAGGGACGTGTTGCTAACTGTGGGGGGGGGGCGTGGCTGTGTTGTGAACATCACTGATCTTTGCTTCAATCACAGGGAGCAGAGATCAGTGTCACTGTTGCTAGGCAGAACGGGGAGATGCTTGTTTACTATATCATTTCCCCGTTCTTCCTCCTCGTGAGTTGATCGCGGGTATCCCCGCGGCGATCGAGTCCGCGGGACCCGCGATCGGACTCACAGAGGTCCCGACTGGTGCTCTTGCGCACCGCCGGCAGCGTGCACGCGATGGCACAAAGGTAAATTTAAAGGGACGTACCTGTACGCCCTTATGCCTGTCCGTGCCATTCTGCTGACGTACATCGTCGTGCGCCGGTCGGGAAGCGGTTAAAACAAAAAAAACTATTTTTTTCATCAGATTAGGCCAATATGTATTCTTCTATATATGTTTGGTAAAAAAAAATCGCAATAAGCGTATATAGATTGGTTTATAGCGTCTACAAAATAGGGGATAGATTTATGGCATTTTTATTATACATCTTTTTTATTACTAGTAATGGTGTCGATCTGCGATTTTTTTTTTAGTGGGACTGCGCCATTGCGGCGGACAGATCAGACAGTTTTGACACTTTTTTGCGACCATTGACACTTATACAGCGATCAGTGCTAAAAAATAGCCACTAATTACTGTATAAATATCACTGACAGGGAAGGGGTTAACACTAGGGGGCAATCACATTGTTTACATTGACAGATCCCCGTTCTGGCTCTCTGAGGAGCAATCGCGGGTCGCCGGCGGACATCGCGGCCACGCACATCGGTTCTGGCGTGCGCACGCCCCCTAGAGCTCTTAAAGCGTCCAACGTATAGCTATGGCAGTTTGCGCAGGGGAGCCAACCTGCCACAGTATAATGAGGGTGGCTGGTCGGCAAGAGGTTAATAGTTAATCTTTATTACATAATAAGATAATATAATGTGGGTTTACCATCCAGCAACCCATATGAGAGAGCTAATGAAGCCATGTAAGGAGGAACCCAGTGCTGGGGAGACACAGAGGCAGCCATGGGAAAAGTGTAAAAATCTCCTAACAATGTATAAAATAGGGATGAGCCGAACACCCCCGGGTTCGGTTCGAACCAGAACCTTCGAACGGACCGAAAGTTCGCGCGAATTTTCGAACCCTATACGTTATAATGGACGCGAACGTTCGAAATCAAAAGTGCTAATTACAACGGCCAATATGCATGTTAATGTCATAAAACAGGTTTGGGGACCCGGGTCCTGCCCCAGGGGACATATATCAATGCAAAAAGAACTTTTAAAAACTAACGTTTTTTCGGGAGCAGTCATTTTAATGATGCATAAAGTGAAAAAAAAAAAGTGAAATTTTCCTTTAAATATGGTACCTGGGGGGTGTCTAAAGTATGCCTGTGAAGTGGCATGTGTTTCCCGTGTTTAGAACTGTCCTTGCACAAAATGACATTTGTAAAGGAAAAAAAAGAAGCCATTTAAAACCACTTGCGGCTTTAATGTCATGTCTTGTCCTGGCCGCCATATGGCTGAAAATCCTTGAGAAAAATGGCATGGCTACCCCATCAACCCCCCCCCCCCCACCCCAGCCCCTTTGGGTCTTGTATGGATATTAAGGGGGACCCCGCACCCAAAATAAAACCCTATACCTACAACCCTATATACTCTGAACAGCAATATATAGGCGGTGCAAACAAGAGACGGACTGTAGGTTTATTCTTAAGTAGAATCTGAACAGGTACATTATGAAGTGTAGCTCCATCCCAAAAAAATCTATTTTTAAGCTTTTTGGAGAACATAGGGAGGGGTTATCACCCCTGTAACATTTGCTGTCTTTGCACATCTGTTCAGAACATGTCACCTCACTTTCTGTCCCAATGACAAATGTTTTTGGAAAAGTGGGGTTTTAATTGAAACAAGGATTGGTGATAAAGCATCAGTAGAGCGGAGATGCCTTTTTCCCAAATTAAATCTAACAGGATAGAATTTTCCTTCCCTAGGGGTAGATTTCCTCTCACTTCCTGTTTTCTCTTTCCATTTGCAAGTAGGAGTCGTTTGTAAGTTGGATGTTTGAAAGTAGGGGCCTGGCGTATATACTCTGCAGAAATTTGCCCTATTAGATGTTGGTGTAGCCACAAGACTGGTGGGCACAGGAATGGGCCCTGCTGTGAGTTAATAGATCAAGATTTGTACTTGCATGCACCTGTTGAACCGGGCAGAAAAATTGGGCCTTTGGCGGTGGTGGTGGTGGTGGATGGTGTTGCCACAAGACTGTAAGCTCTCACAGTTACTCTTGGTGGGCGCAGGAATGGGCCCTGCTGTGAGTTATTAGATCAAGATTTGTAATTGCATGAACCTGTTGAACAGGGCAGAAAAATTGGGCCTTTGGCGGTGGTGGTGGTGGTGGTGGTGGTGGACGGTGTTGCCACAAGACTGTAAGCTCTCACAGTTACTCTTGGTGGGCGCAGGAATGGGCCCTGCTGTGAGTTATTAGATCAAGATTTGTAATTGCAAGCACCTGATGAACAGGGCAGAAAAATTGGGCCTTTGGCGGTGGTGGTGGACGGTGTTGCCACAAGACTGTAGGCCCTCATAGTTACTCTTGGTGGGCGCAGGAATGGGCCCTGCTGTGAACTATTAGATCAAGATTTGTAATTACACGCCCCTGTTAAACAGGGGCTGAACAATTGTGCCTTAGGCACTGGTGCTGGTGCCACAACACTGCAACCCCTCACAGATACTGTACTTGGAGCACAGCAGTCACACGTGTTGCGAAGCATTTTTTAAAAAAATTGTAAGTACACGCCCCTGTTAAACAGGGGATGAAAAATTGTGCCTTAGGCACTGGTGCTGGTGCCACAACACTGCAACCCCTCACAGATACTGTACTTGGAGCACAGCAGTCACACGTTTTGCGAAGCATTTTTTTAAAAAATTGTAAGTACACGCCCCTGTTATACAGGGGCTGAAAAATTGTGCCTTAGGCACTGGTGTGGTGGCATGGATCATTGAGGAGGAGGAAGAGGATAGTCAGCGAACATAAGAGGACAGTCACTCAGCATCAGCATAGGCAGTCTTGAAGGGATGTGACATTATAAATTATTCCGTTATATCCGCTTCAGGTGCCTGGTAGCTGGTGGTGATCCAAGACTGATTCATTTTGATGAAGGTCAGTCGATCAACCGAGTCGGTGGACAGGCGCACCCTATGATCGGTGACAAATCCTCCAGCAGCACTGAATGTGCGTTCGGAAAGAACGCTGGAGGCAGGACAGGCCAGTAGCTCAATTGCATACTGTGCAAGCTCTGGCCAGTGATCCATCCTCAGGACCCAGTAAGCCAGAGGATTTTCGGTGGGAAAGGTGTCCAAGTCTGACCTTGCCCCAAGGTATTCCTGCACCATGTATATCAGACGCTGGCGATGGTTGCTGGAACCGATCATACCTTGGGGCTGCGGACTAAAAAATTGTCTGAACGCATCGGTCAGACGTCCACCTTCCCCACCGCTCCTTCTGCTACTGACCGAAGCCTCAGCAACTCGTCGCCCAGGACCAGGAGTTTGTAACCTCCCAGTTTCTGGGAACGCGTTGCACAGACCTTTCTGCAAGGCCTCCCTGAGATGTCTCATCCTCTGCTCCCTCTGCGACGGCAAGATAAGGTCCGCAACCTTACCCTTGTACCGTGGATCAAGGAGAGTGGCCAGCCAGTAATGGTCCCTCTCCTTGATCCGAAGAACACGAGGATCCTTCCGCAGGCTTTGCAGGATCAGGGAGGCCATGCAGCGTAGGTTAGCTGAGGCATTCGGTCCGGAGTCTTCTGGGTCACTGAGGATGACATGATCGCCAGCCACCTCCTCCCAGCCACGTACAAGTCCACTGGTTTGTTGGGACTGTACATCATCCCTAAAAGACTGCTGCTGCTGATGCTGAGTGCCAGGCTCCACCTCCATGCTCACACAATCCTCCTCCTCCTCATCCTCATCCTCTTCCTGTGTGATGGGTGGGACAGAAGGAACACTGTCCGGATAAAGGGGGCCTTGAGAGGCAAGGAAGTCCTCCTCTTCCTGTCTCTGTTCTGCCTCAAGTGCCCTGTCCATTATCCCACGCAGCGTATGCTCCAACAGGTGGACAAGAGGTACTGTGTCACTGATGCATGCACTGTCACTGGACAGTGCATGCATCCCTGATCATGCTCCACTGACGTGGGGAAAAAAAACCAAGCTCCCCTGACCCTGTCCTGGTGCCGTAGTCGCAAAGGTACTCATTGATGGCCCTCTGCTGCGTGTGCAGTCGCTGCAGCATGGCCAACGTTGAGTTCCACCTGGTGGGCATGTCACATATTAGGCGGTTCTTGGGCAGGTTCAGCTCCTTTTGCAGCTCAGTCAGCCGAGCACTGGCATTATAAGATCGGCGGAAATGCACACAGACTTTCCTGGCCTGCCTCAGGACATCCTGTAAGCCTGGGAACCTGCCCAAGAACCGCTGCACCACCAGGTTGAGGACGTGAGCCATACAGGGCACATGGGTGAGCTGGCCCTGTCGCAGGGCGGAGAGGAGGTTGGTGCCATTGTCAGAAACGACCATTCCTGGCTTAAGCTGATGTGGCGTCAACCACCTCTCGGCCTGCCCCTGCAGAGCTGCCAGAACCTCTGGCCCAGTGTGGCTCCTGTCCCCCAAACACACCAGCGCAAGCACGGCATGGCATCTTTTTGCCTGCGTACTTGCGTAGCCCCTTGTACGCCTACGGAGCACCGCTGGTTCCGAGGACAGAGCACTGGAGGAAGAAGAAGAGGAGGGGGTGGAGGAGAGAGGTGTGTCACAACCAGTAGCAGTAGTAGCGTTTTGGAGGCTTGGTGGCGGAACAACCTCCAACACTACTGCACCTTGTCCTGCATCCCTCCCAGCTGCCAATAGAGTGACCCAATGGGCTGTGAAAGAAAGGTAACGTCCCTGTCCATGCCTGCTGGACCATGAGTCAGCGGTAATATGCACCTTACCGCTGACCGCCCTGTCCAGCGAGGCATGGACATTGCCTTCCACATGCCGGTAGAGAGACGGAATCGCCTTCCGTGAGAAAAAGTGGCGTTTGGGAACCTGCCACTGAGGAACCGCACATTGAACAAACTCACGGAAGGGGGCCGAGTCTACCAACTGAAAAGGCAGCAGTTGAAGTGCTAGCAATTTAGCCAAGCTAGCATTCAACCGCTGGGCATGTGGATGGCTGGGAGTGTACTTCTTTCGACGGTCCAGCAGCTGGGGCAGGGAAATTTGCCTGCTACAATCGGACGTCGGTGTACTGCAAGTACTTGGTTGTGACACACCTAATTCTACACCTTCAGTCCTCTCAGAGCAGCTTTCAGAGAGGACTGAAGATGTAGTGGGGATGGAGATCCCAGCTGATGAGGAGCAAGGAGAGGTCCGCTTAGTTCTTTGGTGTGGGTCTTTTATGTGTGCCTGCCAACGAGCTGCATGGCAGGTCGACATATGTCTGCTCATGCTTGTGGTGCCCAAGCGGCTGATGTTTTGCCCACGCGAGATACGCTTGAGACAAATATTGCAAATAGCAGTGGTGCGATCTGATGCACTCGTCTCAAAAAAGGCCCACACCAAAGAACTTTTCTGATAACGTGCAGAGGCAGCGCCCTGCACAGGCGGAGCTGTGCGGTGTTGTACAGTTGCTGTGCTGGCCTCTAGCTGGCCTCCAGGGGGCATCCTGCCTCGTTGGACATGTGACGCCGCATCCTCCTCCTCCTCGTCCTCCTCCTCATCCTCTCTCCCTTCAGGCACCCACGTGGAGTCAGTGACCTCATCATCCCCTCCCTCTTCACCACTAGAGCAAACCTGGCAGTAAGCTGCAGCTGGTGGAACAGTACTGCCAGATTGCTGTCCTTCAGCATCCCCTCTCTCTGCGCGCACACTACTGACTTCCTCAAGCTGGGTATCATCATCCGAGCCTTCGAATCGTTGGGCATCCTCCTGGAGCATGTACCCAAGACTGTGCTCAAAGAGTTCGGGGGACTCCTCAGGAGGACATGGTGGGTCTAGGGAAGGGGTGGCTGATGATGCCATTGAGTACGCGTTGGCAGCTGCTCTGCCAGTACCCTGAGCCTGGGTGAGAGAGGATGAGGAGGATGAGGAGGGCTTGGTCATCCATTCTACCAAGCCTTCAGCATGATGCGGCTCCACATGTCCAGCTGCCGAAAACAAAGACGCGCGTGTCCCATGGCCACGTGCTGATGACGATGCACGACCACGTCCACGGCCACGTCCACTAGAAACAGAGCCTGCCTGCCCTGTGTTCTTGGCTCTGCACGCTCTGCCTCCCCTTGGCGGTCTTCCAGCCATTGTAGTCGGTAGTCCTGTGGGTGCTGCTGAGAAGAAAATATAGGAGCTCTGTGTGATGCCACTAACACACTAGAAGTCCTATAGGTGCTTCTGGGAACAAAATATAGGATCTCTGTGTGATGGGACTAACATACTTCAAGTCCTATAGGTGCTTCTGGGAAGAAAATATAGGTCTGTGTGATGGGACTAACACACTTCAAGTCCTATAGGTGCTTCTGGGAACAAAATATAGGATCTCTGTGTGATGGGACTAACACACTTCAAGTCCTATAGGTGCTTCTGGGAACAAAATATAGGATCTCTGTGTGATGGGACTAACACACTTCAAGTCCTATAGGTGCTTCTGGGAACAAAATATAGGATCTCTGTGTGATGGGACTAACACACTTCAAGTCCTATAGGTGCTTCTGGGAACAAAATATAGGATCTCTGTGTGATGGGACTAACACACTACAAGTCCTATGGGTGCTTCTGGGAAGAAAATATAGGTCTGTGTGATGGGACTAACACACTTCAAGTCCTATAGGTGCTTCTGGGAACAAAATATAGGATCTCTGTGTGATGGGACTAACACACTACAAGTCCTATGGGTGCTTCTGGGAAGAAAATATAGCTCTGTGTGATGGGACTAACACACTTCAAGTCCTATAGGTGCTTCTGGGAACAAAATATAGGATCTCTGTGTGATGGGACTAACACACTACAAGTCCTATAGGTGCTTCTGGGAAGAAAATATAGCTCTGTGTGATGGGACTAACACACTTCAAGTCCTATAGGTGCTTCTGGGAACAAAATATAGGAGCTCTGTTTGCTGCCAGTGCCTGCCACGAACACACTACAAGTCCTATAGGTGCTTCTGGGAACAAAATATAGGAGCTCTGTTTGCTGCCAGTGCCTGCCACGAACACACTACAAGCCCATCTTTCTAAATGAATCTTTCTAAATGAATCTTTCTAAATGAATCTTTCTAAATAAATCTTTCTAAATCAATCTAGCAGAGTGACACAGAATGAGCCTGCACTCTCCTAACGCCGGAACGCATGTGACCGGCGCCGACGGCGCGGCGGCCTTTTATAAGAGGGGGCGTGTACTAAAGCCCCTGAGCTGTAATTGGCTACAGGCGTCCTGCCTGTAGCCAATTATGGCTCTCCGAGTTTCCGGCGCTGTGATTGGCCAAGCATGCGGGGTCACAGTGCATGCTTGGCCAATCATCAGCCAGCAATGCACTGCGCCGGCCGCGCCGGCCGCAATGCATTGCGGGGCCGCTCGCATCACACGAATGTGATGCGAGCGGCCAAAATAGTTCTGGGCTCGCCGAGCAAGCGAACACCCGGTGCTCGATGCGAACATGGGTTCGCATCGAGCACCGGGCCCATCCTTAGTATGAAACATTATACAAGCATAAGTCTCTAATTGTTAATCGAAAATCATAGAGATCCTACATAGCCGCTTATCTTATTATGTGATATAGATTGACTATTCATGTAAATCAGCCTTTCATTTTAAGATTTATTTCAGTTTGTTCTATTTTATTTAGAATGTATGCCTAAGCTCCTGAAGAAGCGTCTACATATATAGGCGTAACGTGTAGAGCCAGGCTACTGCAAAACCTGACCGACTCCCACCAAGACTGATATAGGAAAATCATTTTTTATTGCAACAAGAATATTGTCATAACTATTCAGGATCCTTTTCGTGGTGTGTGAGTTGTGTGCGGTATCAGTATCTAGGCAACCTTTACTTTGCAAAGCTTTTTAATCGTTGTCTGTCTGATTTTTTTTTCATTTTTATTTAATTTATAATAAAAACATTTTTAATTTTAACATTGTGAAGCTCAGTGCCTATAAATCCCATGTACAAATTCTCTATTCTTATCTCCAGCGCAGTAACTGGAGTCCCATTGGGGTCCTCCATAGTTTCTATATCCTCGCCAATGACAATCCATGGAAAAGTGAGCAGAAAGAGCACTATGGAGATGGGAATTTCCCGCAGTTTCCTGATGTTGGGTGTCACTGGAGCCCCGGGGATCATCGATCAGAGCTGTATAGCCTCTCTCTCTCCACCTGTCACCTGCAAATTACGTTTTTTTTTGTTAACAAGCCCTGCATGTCCCTTATTACCGGCTGGGCTGGTGACCTCAGTGCCAACCTAAAAGATGGTGGCACCAACCAGCTGCCAGAAATGTACAACATGGAAATAAGAAATAAGACCCCCACATGCATATTTAACCTCTTGATGCTCACGTAACACATATGTGCAGCACACATAGGGAGGGTTTTAACCACTTGCCTACTGGGCACTTTTACCCCCTTCCTTCCCCGGCCAATTTTCAGCTTTCAGCGCTGTGACACTTTGAATGACAATTGTGCGGACATGCAACGCTGTACCCAAACACAATTTTTATGATTTTCTCTCACACAACTAGAGCTTTCTTTTCTTTTGGTGGTATTTGATCACCACTGGAGTTTACTTTCTTTCTAAACAAGCAAAAAAAGACCTAAAATTTTGAAAAAAAATTGTTTTGTTTCTCATAAGATTTTGCAAACAGGTAATATTTCTCCTTCACTGATGGGCACTGATAGGTGGCATTGATGGGCACTGATAGGTGGTAGGGATGAGCCGAACACCCCCGGGTTCGGTTCGCACCAGAACCTTCGAACGGACCGAAAGTTCGCGCGAATTTTCGAACCCTATACGTTATAATGGACGCGAACGTTCGAAATCAAAAGTGCTAATTACAACGGCCAATATGCATGTTAATGTCATAAAACAGGTTTGGGGACCCGGGTCCTGCCCCAGGGGACATATATCAATGAAAAAAGAACTTTTAAAAACTAACGTTTTTTCGGGAGCAGTCATTTTAATGATGCATAAAGTGAAAAAAAAAAAGTGAAATTTTCCTTTAAATATGGTACCTGGGGGGGGTGTCTAAAGTATGCCTGTGAAGTGGCATGTGTTTCCCGTGTTTAGAACTGTCCTTGCACAAAATGACATTTGTAAAGGAAAAAAAGAAGCCATTTAAAACCACTTGCGGCTTTAGGTTTGTTCTTAAGTAGAATCTGAACAGGTACATTATGAAGTGTAGCTCCATCCCCAAAAAATCTATTTTTAAGCTTTTTGGAGAACATAGGGAGGGGTTATCACCCCTGTAACATTTGCTGTCTTTGCACATCTGTTCAGAACATGTCACCTCACTTTCCGTCCCAATGACAAATGTTTTTGGAAAAAGTGGGGTTTTAATTGAAACAAGGATTGGTGATAAAGTATCAGTAGAGAGGAGATGCCCTTTTCCCAAATTAAATCTAACAGGATAGAATTTCCCTTCCTAGGGGTAGATTTCCTCTCACTTCCTGTATTCTCTTTCCATTTGCAAGTAGGAGTCGTTTGTAAGTTGGATGTTTGAAAGTAGGGGCCTGGCGTATATACTCTGCAGAAATTTTCCCTATTAGATGTTGGTGTAGCCACAAGACTGGTGGGCACAGGAATGGGCCCTGCTGTGAGTTAATAGATCAAGATTTGTAATTGCATGCACCTGTTGAACAGGGCAGAAAAATTGGGGGTGGTGGTGGTGGTGGTGGACGGTGTTGCCACAAGACTGTAAGCTCTCACAGTTACTCTTGGTGGGCGCAGGAATGGGCCCTGCTGTGAGTTATTAGATCAAGATTTGTAATTGCAAGCACCTGATGAACAGGGCAGAAAATTTGGGCCTTTGGCGGTGGTGGTGGACGGTGTTGCCACAAGACTGTAAGCTCTCACAGTTACTCTTGGTGGGCGCAGGAATGGGCCCTGCTGTGAGTTATTAGATCAAGATTTGTAATTGCAAGCACCTGATGAACAGGGCAGAAAAATTGGGCCTTTGGCGGTGGTGGTGGACGGTGTTGCCACAAGACTGTAGGCCCTCATAGTTACTCTTGGTGGGCGCAGGAATGGGCCCTGCTGTGAGTTATTAGATCAAGATTTGTAATTGCAAGCACCTGATGAACAGGGCAGAAAATTTGGGCCTTTGGCGGTGGTGGTGGACGGTGTTGCCACAAGACTGTAAGCTCTCACAGTTACTCTTGGTGGGCGCAGGAATGGGCCCTGCTGTGAGTTATTAGATCAAGATTTGTAATTGCAAGCACCTGATGAACAGGGCAGAAAAATTGGGCCTTTGGCGGTGGTGGTGGACGGTGTTGCCACAAGACTGTAGGCCCTCATAGTTACTCTTGGTGGGTGCAGGAATGGGCCCTGCTGTGAGTTATTAGATCAAGATTTGTAATTGCAAGCACCTGATGAACAGGGCAGAAAAATTGGGCCTTTGGCGGTGGTGGTGGACGGTGTTGCCACAAGACTGTAGGCCCTCATAGTTACTCTTGGTGGGCGCAGGAATGGGCCCTGCTGTGAACTATTAGATCAAGATTTGTAATTACCCGCCCCTGTTAAACAGGGGCTGAAAAATTGTGCCTTAGGCACTGGTGCTGGTGCCACAACACTGCAACCCCTCACAGATACTGTACTTGGAGCACAGCAGTCACACGTGTTGCGAAGCATTTTTTTATAAAAATTGTATATACACGCCCCTGTTAAACAGGGGCTGAAAAATTGGGCCTTAGGCACTGGTGCTGGTGCCACAACACTGCAACCCCTCACAGATACTGTACTTGGAGCACAGCAGTCACACGTGTTGCGAAGCATTTTTTTAAAAAATTGTAAGTACACGCCCCTGTTAAACAGGGGCTGAAAAATTGTGCCTTAGGCACTGGTGCTGGTGCCACAACACTGCAACCCCTCACAGATACTGTACTTGGAGCACAGCAGTCACACGTGTTGCGAAGCATTTTTTTAAAAAATTGTAAGTACACGCCCCTGTTAAACAGGGGCTGAAAAATTGTGCCTTAGGCACTGGTGCTGGTGCCACAACACTGCAACCCCTCACAGATACTGTACTTGGAGCACAGCAGTCACACGTGTTGCGAAGCATTTTTTTAAAAAATTGTAAGTACACGCCCCTGTTAAACAGGGGCTGAAAAATTGTGCCTTAGGCACTGGTGCTGGTGCCACAACACTGCAACCCCTCACAGATACTGTACTTGGAGCACAGCAGTCACACGTGTTGCGAAGCATTTTTTTATAAAAATTGTATGTACACGCCCCTGTTAAACAGGGGCTGAAATATTGTGCCTTAGGCACTGGTGTGGTGGCATGGATCATTGAGGAGGAGGAAGAGGATAGTCAGTGAACATAAGAGGACAGTCACTCAGCATCAGCATAGGCAGTCTTGAAGGGATGTGACATTAAAAATTATTCGGTTATATCCGCCTCAGGTGCCTGGTAGCTGGTGGTGATCCAAGACTGATTCATTTTGATGAAGGTCAGTCGATCAACCGAGGCGGTGGACAGGCGCACCCTATGATCGGTGACAAATCCTCCAGCAGCACTGAATGTGCGTTCGGAAAGAACGCTGGAGGCAGGACAGGCCAGTAGCTCAATTGCATACTGTGCAAGCTCTGGCCAGTGATCCATCCTCAGGACCCAGTAAGCCAGAGGATTTTCGGTGGGAAAGGTGTCCAAGTCTGACCTTGCCCCAAGGTATTCCTGCACCATGTATATCAGACGCTGGCGATGGTTGCTGGAACCGATCATACCTTGGGGCTGCGGACTAAAAAATTGTCTGAACGCATCGGTCAGACGTCCACCTTCCCCACCGCTCCTTCTGCTACTGACCGAAGCCTCAGCAACTCGTCGCCCAGGACCAGGAGTTTGTAACCTCCCAGTTTCTGGGAACGCGTTGCACAGACCTTTCAGCAAGGCCTCCCTGAGATGTCTCATCCTCTGCTCCCTCTGCGACGGCAAGATAAGGTCCGCAACCTTACCCTTGTACCGCGGATCAAGGAGAGTGGCCAGCCAGTAATGGTCCCTCTCCTTGATCCGAAGAACACGAGGATCCTTCCGCAGGCTTTGCAGGATCAGGGAGGCCATGCAGCGTAGGTTAGCTGAGGCATTCGGTCCGGAGTCTTCTGGGTCACTGAGGATGACATGATCGCCAGCCACCTCCTCCCAGCCACGTACAAGTCCACTGGTTTGTTGGGACTGTACATCATCCCTAAAAGACTGCTGCTGCTGATGCTGAGTGCCAGGCTCCACCTCCATGCTCACACAATCCTCCTCCTCCTCCTCATCCTCTTCCTGTGTGATGGGTGGGACAGAAGGAACACCTCTTCCTGCCTCTGTTCTGCCTCAAGTGCCCTGTCCATTATCCCACGCAGCGTATGCTCCAACAGGTGGACAAGAGGGACAGTGTCACTGATGCATGCACTGTCACTGCTCACCATCCTCGTGGCCTCCTCAAATGGTGAGAGGACAGTGCATGCATCCCTGATCATGCTCCACTGACGTGGGGAAAAAAAAACAAGCTCCCCTGACCCTGTCCTGGTGCCGTAGTCGCAAAGGTACTCATTGATGGCCCTCTGCTGCGTGTGCAGTCGCTGCAGCATGGCCAACGTTGAGTTCCACCTGGTGGGCATGTCACATATTAGGCGGTTCTTGGGCAGGTTCAGCTCCTTTTGCAGCTCAGTCAGCCGAGCACTGGCATTATAAGATCGGCGGAAATGCACACAGACTTTCCTGGCCTGCCTCAGGACATCCTGTAAGCCTGGGAACCTGCCCAAGAACCGCTGCACCACCAGGTTGAGGACGTGAGCCATGCAGGGCACATGGGTGAGCTGCCCCTGTCGCAGGGCGGAGAGGAGGTTGGTGCCATTGTCAGAAACGACCATTCCTGGCTTAAGCTGACGTGGCGTCAACCACCTCTCGGCCTGCCCCTGCAGAGCTGCCAGAACCTCTGGCCCAGTGTGGCTCCTGTCCCCCAAACACACCAGCGCAAGCACGGCATGGCATCTTTTTGCCTGCGTACTTGCGTAGCCCCTTGTACGCCTATGGAGCACCGCTGGTTCCAAGGACAGAGCACTGGAGGAAGAAGAAGAGGAGGGGGTGGAGGAGAGAGGTGTGTCACAACCAGTAGCAGTAGTAGCGTTTTGGAGGCGTGGTGGCGGAACAACCTCCAACACTACTGCACCTTGTCCTGCATCCCTCCCAGCTGCCAATAGAGTGACCCAATGGGCCGTGAAAGAAAGGTACCGTCCCTGTCCATGCCTGCTGGACCATGAGTCAGCGGTAATATGCACCTTACCGCTGACCGCCCTGTCCAGCGAGGCATGGACATTGCCTTCCACATGCCGGTAGAGAGACGGAATCGCCTTCCGTGAGAAAAAGTGGCGTTTGGGAACCTGCCACTGAGGAACCGCACATTGAACAAACTCACGGAAGGGGGCCGAGTCTACCAACTGAAAAGGCAGCAGTTGAAGTGCTAGCAATTTAGCCAAGCTAGCATTCAACCGCTGGGCATGTGGATGGCTGGGAGTGTACTTCTTTCTACGGTCCAGCAGCTGGGGCAGGGAAATTTGCCTGCTGCAATCGGACGTCGGTGTACTGCACAGGCGGAGCTCTGCGGTGTTGTACAGTTGCTGTGCTGGCCTCTACCTGGCCTCCAGGGGGCATCCTGCCTCGTTGGACATGTGACGCCGCATCCTCCTCCTCCTCGTCCTCCTCCTCATCCTCTCTCCCTTCAGGCACCCACGTGGAGTCAGTGACCTCATCATCCCCTCCCTCTTCACCACTAGAGCAAACCTGGCAGTAAGCTGCAGCTGGTGGAACAGTACTGCCAGATTCCTCAAGCTGGGTATCATCATCCGAGCCTTCGAATCGTTGGGCATCCTCCTGGAGCATGTACCCAACACTGTGCTCAAAGAGTTCGGGGGACTCCTCAGGAGGACATGGTGGGTCTAGGGAAGGGGTGGCTGATGATGCCATTGAATACGCGTTGGCAGCTGCTCTGCCAGTACCCTGAGCCTGGGTGAGAGAGGATGAGGAGGATGAGGAGGGCTTGGTCATCCATTCTACCAAGCCTTCAGCATGATGCGGCTCCACATGTCCAGCTGCCGAAAACAAAGACGCGCGTGTCCCATGGCCACGTGCTGATGACGATGCACGACCACGTCCACGTCCACGGCCACGTCCACATGAAACAGAGCCTGCCTGCCCTGTGTTCTTGGCTCTGCACGCTCTGCCTCCCCTTGGCGGTCTTCCAGCCATTGTAGTAGGTAGTCCTGTGGGTGCTGCTGAGAAGAAAATATAGGAGCTCTGTGTGATGCCACTAACACACTAGAAGTCCTATGGGTGCTTCTGCAAAGAAAATAGAGGAGCTCTGTGTGATGCCACTAACACACTAGAAGTCCTGTGGGTGCTGCTGAGAAGACAATATAGGAGCTCTGTGTGATGCCACTAACACACTAGAAGTCCTATGGGTGCTTCTGCAAAGAAAATAGAGGAGCTCTGTGTGATGCCACTAACACACTAGAAGTCCTGTGGGTGCTGCTGAGAAGAAAATATAGGAGCTCTGTGTGATGCCACTAACACACTAGAAGTCCTATGGGTGCTTCTGCAAAGAAAATAGAGGAGCTCTGTGTGATGCCACTAACACACTAGAAGTCCTGTGGGTGCTGCTGAGAAGACAATATAGGAGCTCTGTGTGATGCCACTAACACACTAGAAGTCCTATGGGTGCTTCTGCAAAGAAAATAGAGGAGCTCTGTGTGATGCCACTAACACACTAGAAGTCCTGTGGGTGCTGCTGAGAAGAAAATATAGGAGCTCTGTGTGATGCCACTAACACACTAGAAGTCCTATGGGGGCTTCTGCAAAGAAAATAGAGGAGCTCTGTGTGATGCCACTAACACACTAGAAGTCCTGTGGGTGCTGCTGAGAAGACAATATAGGAGCTCTGTGTGATGCCACTAACACACTAGAAGTCCTATGGGTGCTTCTGCAAAGAAAATAGAGGAGCTCTGTGTGATGCCACTAACACACTAGAAGTCCTGTGGGTGCTGCTGAGAAGACAATATAGGAGCTCTGTGTGATGCCACTAACACACTAGAAGTCCTATGGGTGCTTCTGCAAAGAAAATAGAGGAGCTCTGTGTGATGCCACTAACACACTAGAAGTCCTGTGGGTGCTGCTGAGAAGAAAATATAGGAGCTCTGTGTGATGCCACTAACACACTAGAAGTCCTATGGGTGCTTCTGCAAAGAAAATAGAGGATCTCTGTGTGATGGGACTAACACACTTCAAGTCCTATAGGTGTTTCTGGGAACAAAATATAGGTCTGTGTGATGGGACTAACACACTTCAAGTCCTATAGGTGCTTCTGGGAAGAAAATATAGGATCTCTGTATGATGGGACTAACACACTTCAAGTCCTATAGGTGCTTCTGGGAACAAAATATAGGTCTGTGTGATGGGACTAACAGCACTTCAAGTCCTATAGGTGCTTCTGGGAACAAAATATAGGATCTCTGTGATGGGACTAACACACTTCAAGTCCTATGGGTGCTTCTGGGAACAAAATATAGGTCTGTGTGATGGGACTAACACACTTCAAGTCCTATAGGTGCTTCTGGGAACAAAATATAGGATCTCTGTGTGATGGGACTAACACACTTCAAGTCCTATGGGTGCTTCTGGGAAGAAAATATAGGTCTGTGTGATGGGACTAACACACTTCAAGTCCTATAGGTGCCTCTGGGAACAAAATATATGATCTCTGTGTGATGGGACTAACACACTTCAAGTCCTATAGGTGCTTCTGGGAAGAAAATGTAGGTCTGTGTGATGGGACTAACACACTTCAAGTCCTATAGGTGCTTCTGGGAACAAAATATATGATCTCTGTGTGATGGGACTAACACACTTCAAGTCCTATAGGTGCTTCTGGGAACAAAATATAGGATCTCTGTGTGATGGGACTAACACTGTCATGAAGATCCTGCCAGAAATCTAAACCCGGGCCGTCCTGGCCCTCAGATTCCATTGCGCATGCGCATGCGCGCCCGGGCGCGGGCACGTGCACAACCGCGCACAGGGAGACGGGCGCGCGCCCTAGTTAGCACTAGCCGGCCTATTTAAGCCTGACTTGAGCAGACGGTCTTTGCTGTCTGCTCTACAGCGTTGTGGTGTAGTAAAGTAACCTGATCCTGTTGTACCTGTTCCTTTGACCCGGCTTGCCATAAGACTATCCTGCTTTCTGCCTGTACCCGACCCCGGCTTCCAGTGACCATCCTCCTGCCTGATCCATTGTACCTTGCTCTAGTTCAGATTCATTACCTGACTTCTTGATGAACTCTGGTTCCTTGCTTAGCCTTTGTCCAGTCTGCAAACTGACCCTCTGTAACGAGCCTGTTCACCTGCCGGTCCCAGTCCAGTCCGTGGTTCCGTTTCCTGTGTTCAGTTCCTGTCAGTTCTGCTATCCCAGCTTACCTGTGAACCTGCTTGTCAAGCTGTTGTCCAGTTCCTGTCAGCTCTGCAATCCAAGCTTACCTGTGAACTTACTTGCCAAGCCGTTGTCCAGTTTCTGTCAGCTCTGCTATCCAAGCTTACCTGTGAACCTGCTTGCCAAGCCGTTGTCCAGTTCCTGTCAGCTCTGCAATCCAAGCTTACCTGTGAACTTACTTGCCAAGCCGTTGTCCAGTTCCTGTCAGCTCTGCTATCCAAGCTTACCTGTGAACCTGCTTGCCAAGCCGTTGTCCAGTTCCTGTCAGCTCCACTATCCAGTTTACCTGTGAGCCTGCTTCCTGTGATCCTGCCAGCTCTGTTATCCGGTTTACCTGTGAGCCTGTTTCCTGTGATCCTGCCAGCTCTGCTATCCAGTTTACCTGTGAGCCTGATTCCTGTGATCCTGCCAGCTCTGCTATCCGGTTTACCTGTGAGCCTGTTTCCTGTGATCCTGCCAGCTCTGCTATCCGGTTTACCTGTGAGCCTGCTTCCTGTGATCCTGCCAGCTCTGCTATCCGGTTTACCTGTGAGCCTGCTTCCTGTGATCCTGCCAGCTCTGCTATCCGGTTTACCTGTGAGCCTGTTTCCTGTGATCCTGCCAGCTCTGCTATCCGGTTTTACCTGTGAGCCTGCTTCCTGTGATCCTGCCAGCTCTGCTATCCAGTTTACCTGTGAGCCTGCTTCCTGTGATCCTGCCAGCTCTGCTATCCGGTTTACCTGTGAGCCTGCTTCCTGTGATCCTGCCAACTCTGCTATCCAGTTTACCCGTGAGCCTGCTTCCCGTGATCCTGCCAGCTCAGCTATCCAGTTTACCCGTGAGCCTGCTTCCTGTGATCCTGCCAGCTCTGCTATCCGGTTTACCTGTGAACCTGCTTCCCAGAGATCCTGCCTGCTCAGCTAACCTGTTTCCTTCCCACCGGTCTGTTGATCCTGCCAGGCACCCGTGCTCCTCCTCACTCCTGGCTCTCCTGTTCCCACACCAGGGGACCAGGAGTGGGAGACGCAAGGGAGGCCTCTCCCTGCAATCTCGGGCTCGCACCACCAGGTACGTGACAAACACACTTCAAGTCCTATAGGTGCTTCTGGGAACAAAATATAGGATCTCTGTGTGATGGGACTAACACACTTCAAGTCCTATGGGTGCTTCTGGGAAGAAAATATAGGTCTGTGTGATGGGACTAACACACTTCAAGTCCTATAGGTGCTTCTGGGAACAAAATATATGATCTCTGTGTGATGGGACTAACACACTTCAAGTCCTATGGGTGCTTCTGGGAAGAAAATATAGGTCTGTGTGATGGGACTAACACACTTCAAGTCCTATAGGTGCTTCTGGGAACAAAATATATGATCTCTGTGTGATGGGACTAACACACTTCAAGTCCTATAGGTGCTTCTGGGAAGAAAATGTAGGTCTGTGTGATGGGACTAACACACTTCAAGTCCTATGGGTGCTTCTGGGAAGAAAATATAGGTCTGTGTGATGGGACTAACACACTTCAAGTCCTATAGGTGCTTCTGGGAACAAAATATATGATCTCTGTGTGATGGGACTAACACACTTCAAGTCCTATAGGTGCTTCTGGGAAGAAAATGTAGGTCTGTGTGATGGGACTAACACACTTCAAGTCCTATAGGTGCTTCTGGGAACAAAATATATGATCTCTGTGTGATGGGACTAACACACTACAAGTCCTATAGGTGCTTCTGGGAACAAAATATAGGATCTCTGTGTGATGGGACTAACACACTTCAAGTCCTATAGGTGCTTCTGGGAAGAAAATGTAGGTCTGTGTGATGGGACTAACACACTTCAAGTCCTATAGGTGCTTCTGGGAACAAAATATAGGATCTCTGTGTGATGGGACTAACACACTTCAAGTCCTATAGGTGCTTCTGGGAACAAAATATAGGATCTCTGTGTGATGGGACTAACACACTTCAAGTCCTATAGGTGCTTCTGGGAACAAAATATAGGATCTCTGTGTGATGGGACTAACACACTTCAAGTCCTATGGGTGCTTCTGGGAAGAAAATATAGGTCTCTGTGATGGGACTAACACACTTCAAGTCCTATAGGTGCTTCTGGGAACAAAATATATGATCTCTGTGTGATGGGACTAACACACTTCAAGTCCTATGGGTGCTTCTGGGAAGAAAATATAGGTCTGTGTGATGGGACTAACACACTTCAAGTCCTATAGGTGCTTCTGGGAACAAAATATATGATCTCTGTGTGATGGGACTAACACACTTCAAGTCCTATAGGTGCTTCTGGGAACAAAATATATGATCTCTGTGTGATGGGACTAACACACTTCAAGTCCTATAGGTGCTTCTGGGAAGAAAATATAGGTCTGTGTGATGGGACTAACACACTTCAAGTCCTATAGGTGCCTCTGGGAACAAAATATATGATCTCTGTGTGATGGGACTAACACACTTCAAGTCCTATAGGTGCTTCTGGGAAGAAAATGTAGGTCTGTGTGATGGGACTAACACACTTCAAGTCCTATAGGTGCTTCTGGGAACAAAATATATGATCTCTGTGTGATGGGATTAACACACTTCAAGTCCTATAGGTGCTTCTGGGAAGAAAATATAGGTCTGTGTGATGGGACTAACACACTTCAAGTCCTATAGGTGCCTCTGGGAACAAAATATATGATCTCTGTGTGATGGGACTAACACACTTCAAGTCCTATAGGTGCTTCTGGGAAGAAAATGTAGGTCTGTGTGATGGGACTAACACACTTCAAGTCCTATAGGTGCTTCTGGGAACAAAATATAGGAGCTCTGCCTGCCTGCCTGCCACGAACACACTACAAGCCCCTCTTTCTAAATCAATTTAACTCAATCTCTCTAAGTAAATCTCTCTAACTAAATCCAGCAGAGTGACACAGAACGATCCTGCTCTATCTACGCCGGAACAGCATGTGACCGGCGCAGACGGCGTGGCGGCCTTTTATAAGAGGGGGCGTGTACTAAAGCCCCTGAGCTGTAATTGGCTACAGGCGTCCTGCCTGTAGCCAATTATGGCTCTTCGAGTTTCCGGCGCTGTGATTGGCCAAGCATGCGGGGTCACAGTGCATGCTTGGCCAATCATCAGCCAGCAATGCACTGCGCCGGCCTGCGCCGGGCACGAACGTGATGCGAGCGGCCAAAATAGTTCTGGGCTCGCCGAGCGAGCGAACACCCGGTGCTCGATGCGAACATGGGTTCGCATCGAGCACCGGGCCCATCCCTAATAGGTGGCATTGATGGGCACTGATAGGTGGAACTGAAGGGCACTGATAGGTGGCACTGATGGGCAGCACTGATGAGGACTGCACTGATATTCATGTCTGTGTGTGTGTAAGGGGAGGGGGGTAAGAGATGCAGATCGAGCCCTCTCTTCTCTCCCGTCTGTGTGTGTCTAGGGATGGGGGGAGGAGCAGATTGAGCCCTCTCTCCTCTCCCGTCTGTGTGGGGGGGGGGGGGAGCAGATTGAGCCCTCTCTCCTCTCCCGTCTGTGTGGGGGGGGGGGAGCAGATTGAGCCCTCTCTCCTCTCCCGTCTGTGTGTGTTTAGGGGGGGGGTAAGAGGAGCAGATCGGGCCGTCTCTCCTCTCCCATCAGTGTGTGTGCAAGGGGGGGGGCTAAGAGGAGCATATCAAGCCCACTCTCCTCTCCTGTCTGTGTGTGTGTGGGGGGGGGGGGGGGGGGGGGGGTAAGAGGAGCAGATTGAGCCCTCTCTCCTCTCCCGTCTGTGTGTGTGGGGGGGGGGGGGGGGGGAGGAGCAGATCGAGCCCTCTCTCCTCTCCCGTCTGTGTGTGTGTAGGGGGGGGGGGGGGAGAGGAGCTGATCGAGCCCTCTCTCCTCTCCCGTCTGTGTGTGTGTAGGGGGGGGGTAAGAGGAGCAGATCGAGCCCTCTCTCCTCTGCCGTCTGTGTGTGTGTTTAGGGGTGGGGTAAGAGGAGCAGATCGAGCCCCCTCTCCTCTCCCGTCTGTGTGTGTGTTTAGGGGGGGGGGGGGGGGGGGGGGGTAAGAGGAGCAGATCGAGCCCTCTCTCCTCTCCCGTCTGTGTGTGTGTGGGAGAGGGGGGATTGTTAGTGTTGGCTTTGGCCAGTGTGAAAGAGTGTGTAACAGACACTCTCAGCTTAGACAACTGCAGCCACAACCCTGCTGGGAAGCCCTATGCAGCCGGTTGTACCGGTGACACCAGTCAGGCGGTTCCCCCTCACCATACAGGGTCTCCGATAAATAACGAGTGCGGAAGTGTAGAGGAGCCGTATTTCGCCCCCCCCCCCCGCCATGATTGTGCAGCTCTTGGAAGGAGACAGAATAGTCCCGGCAGCCGGGCCTGAAATCCCATCCTCCGCCTGGTCTGTTTCCCCTCAGTAATAAACACCTGTCACCGATCCCAGCATGGGGGCCGCAGGCGGTGACACCACATATGGACATGCCGGGTATATTTAGAAGGTGACTCATGATGAAGACGCTGCGGATTGTGGCTGACGCTGTGTTTTCAGAAGAGATTCCAGCGCAGGTCCGGGGCGGCTTCATTCGTGGAATGATCTAGCAAAAAGATGCTGTAAAAAAAAGTGTGTGTATATATATATATATATATATATATATCGATATATATATATATATTGTCAAAAGTATTGGGACACCTGCCTTTACACGCAAATGAACTTTAATGACATCCCAGTCTTATGCCGCGTACACACCATCGGAATTACGGCCAGCAAAAGACTGATGAGAGATTTTCATCGGAAAATGCGACCGTGTGAAGGCGCCATTGGAATTTTGCCGAATTCCCGCCAGCAAAAAAATTGAGAGCATTTTCTCAAATAGAAAAGGTTTCTATCGGAAATTCCAATCGTCTGTAGCAATTTCCGACGCGCAAAATTTCTACGCATGCTCGGAAACAATTTGACGCATGCTCGGAAGCATTGAACTTCATTTTTTCTCGGCTTGTCGTAGTGCATTGGTCCAAATCATTTGGTGGATGGGGGATTATGGTGTGAGGTTGTTTTTCATGGGTTGGGCTTGGCCCCCTAGTTCCAGTGAAGAGATCTCCAGTGAAGCGGAGTTCAACCCACTTTTATAAGGTATATAAAGGTAAGTACCCCCCCCCCCCAGTACCGGGAGTACTTACCTTTATATATATATATTATACTTAGGACGGTGTCAACAACAAATGGAGGCTTTTCTCCATAATGGGTCCTCTTAGAGAATCCACTTTTATAAGGTGGTCTTAAAACTAAAGGCCTCCCCTCCACCAATCGTTTTTGGATATCTATTTTCTTTTTCTTTGCTACCTTTTTACATAGTGTACTTCCGCCCTAGCCCAACCGCGGCAAAGTACGCCATGTCCTATTCTGCGGCGAGTCCTCCTCCTTCTCCTCGACCTGTGTGTGTCCCAGAAGACGAAGTGGTCATTCACAAAGTGCCGCGCAACTCGCGCATGCGCAGTAGGAAACCGGCTGTGAAGCCTGAAGGCTCCACTGCCAGTTTCCCTTAGTTGTAATGGCGGCGCCTGCACCTGATCCGATGGACGGATCGGCCTTATGGGGCCGACATCGTAAGCTCCCTGGACAGGTAAGTGTCCTTATTAAAAGTCAGCAGCTACAGTGTTTGTAGCTGCTGACTTTAAAAAAATACTTTTTTGCGGCTGGAACTTTGCTTTAAGGTGTCAGCATACCAAGACATTTTGGACAATTTCATGCTCCCAACTTTGTGGGAACAGTTTGGGGACGGCCCCTTCCTGTTCCAACATGACTGCCCTTTAATTGTGTTGCAGTGCTCATGTGCTGATAGGAGGAGAGAGCACAGCGACAGAGAGATGGGCTCATCAGTCTGCTGCTTCTCCTTTCACTGCCCAGTCACAGGCTGAGCATAGGAACAAGAGCTGCAAATGTAACTTAAATGCAGCGGAGAAAAATCAGGTCTTCTCAGGGGCTGTGCTGTGTGGCAGAGCTGTGTAAATCTCAGGACTGGATGGTCAGTAATACAAATCCTTTGGCAGGTAAAACATCCGCTACATATGTATTTTATCTGTGTACCTAGCAGTGGCGCCGCTCCAATAGGGGCGCCCAGGGCTGGACTGGGACACAAATGTGGCCCTGGAATTCATCCAGACCGGCCCACTTTAATTTTGAGTGTCCCCATCAGCACCCCTTTACATCAGAGTGTCCCCATCAGCACCCTCTTACATCAGAGTATCCCCAACAGCACCCCCTTACATCACAGTGTCCCTATCAGCACCTCCTTACATCACAGTGTCCACATCAGCACCCCCTTACATCAGAGTGTCCCCATCAGCACCCCCTTCACATCACAGTGTCCCCATCAGCACCCCCTTACATCAGAGTGTCCCCATCAGCACCCCCTTACATCAGAGTGTCCCCATCAGCACCCCCTTACATCAGAGTGTCCCCATCAGCACCCCCTTACATCAGAGTGTCCCCATCAGCACCCCCTTACATCAGAGTGTCCCCATCATCACCCCCTTACATCAGAGTGTCCCCATCAGCACCCCCTTACATTAGAGTGGGCCCATCAGCACCCCCTTACATCAGTGTCCCCCCTCTCCTTCCCCTCCCATGTGTACTCACAGTTCTGAAGGCAGCTTCTCATTCCTCTATTCAGTCATGTTTCAAGTGATAAGGGGAGAGAGGAAGGGAAATCTGCCTTCTGTCTATCTCCCCCTGCAGGCTGGAGGGAGCAGAAAGCCTAATCATCTCTCCAGCAAGTGTAAGCAGCTGCTCCTTGGTGACAGGAGTGAAATCGTGACCCCTCACTGTCAGTGAGGAGCGGCTCCAGGACTGCGCCTGACCGGCTCACTGAGCCATCGGCCCACCGGAAACTCCCGGTAGTCCCAATGGCCAGTCCATGCCTGGGGGTGCCGCCCCCCTAATCCATGCACCCGGCCCCTAATCTACACACAGGGTGCCAGACGCATGCATTTCAATGGGTTTTTTTTTTTTTTTTTAAGCACGTGATTAGAACCTGATGCTCTAACTGGCTTAAAAAAGGGTGGGCTCAGGGTGTAGAGTACTGTGCCCTGAGCCCACCCAGTTGTGTGACATTAGTAAATTTTAATATTCGCTAATGTCTTCCTGCTTTTTCCTTCCGGCCAATCGGGAAATGAGCCCTGAGACCCAATTGGCCAGGAGACTCCCGGCCAATCGGGCCTCAGGACCCACATCCTGAAGAAGTAATGGCCCGGCACTTAACACGACAAGCTGCAGCGAGGAGCAGCCTAAGGTAAGGCCACTGATCGCCGCCTTCTCGACCGTCTTCCGCAGGGGGGTGCCGATAGTGCTAGTGAGGGGGGCAGGTTTGTTTGTCGCCACTGGTACTTAGCTGTTTTGCCTGTTTGCTTTGATTTTCATTATTGACCAGAGTGTACCTTTAAATGCCTCAGGATGCCTTGTTAGTTGTTATACAATTCTGTGATTGTAGCTTCGGGGTCTAATCATAAAACATTTGTGCTCGCTACTCAAATTTTGGCCATAAATTCTCTAATAGATAACATCTTATGATCATCATTAGCTCCATCCAGTGGTCAAAATGTGGTATAGCCTTCAGAGACACTCAATGAAAACATATAGTACATTTTGGCGACTAGATGGTAGTAAGGATCATAAGGATTACTCTATTAGAAGAATTGCAGCCAAAATTTGAGCAACACGCATAAATGTGTTTGACTTTTAGGCCCGGATCTAGGGTGGTGCTGGGGAGGCTGCCCCCCCCCCCAGATTTTAGTTGCACCCCCCCCCCCCCCCCACCCCAGGTCTCTGAGAGTGCATCCGCTGATCCATGAGCATGTCCAATGGAGGCAATTGATGTAAGGAGGCACTCTGATGGGGACTTCTGATGTAAGGGAGCACTCTGATAAGGGACAATCCATATAAGGGGGCACTGTGATGTGGACACCCGATGCATGAGGGGACTCTGATGGGGATACCTGATTTAAGAGGGGTTTCTGATAGAGACACCTGATGTAAAAGAGGATTCTGATGGGGACACCTGATGTAAGAGGGGATTCCGATGGAGACACCTGATGTAAGAGGGGTTTCTGATGGAGACACCTGATGTAAGGGAGGACTCTGATGGGTACACCTGATGTAAGAGGGGAATCTGATGGGGACACCTGATGTAAGAGGGGAATCTGATGGGGACACCTGATGTAAGAGGGGTTTCTGATGGGGACACCAGATGTAAAGGAGGACTCTGATGGGGACACCTGATGTAAGAGGGGTTTCTGATGGGGACATCTGATGTACAGGAGGACTCTGATGGGTACACCTGATGTAAGAGGGGAACCTGATGGGGACATCTGATGTACGGGAGGACTCTGATGGGGACATCTGATGTAAGGGAGGACTCTGATGGGGGCACCTGATGTAAGAGGGGATTCTGATGGGGACACCTGATGTAAGGGAGAACTCTGATGGGGACACCTGATGCACGGGAGGACTCTGATGGGGGTACTTGATGTAAGAGGGGATTCTGATGGGAACACCTGATGTAAGGGAGGGCTCTGATAAGGACACCTGATGTACTGTAAGGGAGGGCTCTGATGGGGGCACTTGATGTAAGAGGGGACTCTGATGTGAACACCTGATGTAAGGGAGGACTCTGATGGGGACACCTGATGTAAGGGAGAACTCTGATGGGGACACCTGATGCACGGGAGGACTCTGATGGGGGTACTTGATGTAAGAGGGGATTCTGATGGGAACACCTGATGTAAGGGAGGGCTCTGATAAGGACACCTGATGTACTGTAAGGGAGGGCTCTGATGGGGGCACTTGATGTAAGAGGGGACTCTGATGTGAACACCTGATGTAAGGGAGGACTCTGATGGGGACACCTGATGTAAGGGAGAACTCTGATGGGGACACCTGATGCACGGGAGGACTCTGATGGGGGTACTTGATGTAAGAGGGGATTCTGATGGGAACACCTGATGTAAGGGAGGGCTCTGATAAGGACACCTGATGTACTGTAAGGGAGGGCTCTGATGGGGGCACTTGATGTAAGAGGGGACTCTGATGTGAACACCTGATGTAAGGGAGGACTCTGATGGGGATACCTGATGTAAGGGAGGGCTCTGGTGGGGGCACCTGATGTAAGAGGGGATTCTGATGGGGACACCTGATGTAAGAGGGGATTCTGATGGGAACACCTGATGCTCGTTCCCTGGGTTGTGACTCACACACAGTGATGACAAATAACGCCCCTCAACTTTTTTTCCACAACACCACCAGCTCAAAAAGGCAAGATCTGTGCCTGTTGACGTTTGTCCAACAAATGTTTTATAACCTGACCCCATAGTGTCCAATTGGAGCCTGTGAATATTGATGTAGGAGAAGTAGGAGCATACTTACAAGCAGTTAATTAAAATTAAAAAATAAACAACTTTATTAATACAGATTACACGTGGCGGTCCGTGCAACCTCAGTATATTTATTTTATTTATTCAACTTCACACCAAAAAAGGGGTCGAGGGGGAAAAAATACAAACTCGGGAAAAGCAACGCAAATTCTAATAAATAAATAAAATCCATTTTCATTTTAGTGAATAAATAGGGAGCTCAAGAGCAGCTTTAGGGGAAAGCATACCCCCCTTCTACAAATGTACAAACTCAAGTGGCACCATTACAGTGAAGCCCTTTAGCCACGTCCTTCCAGATCGCCAGAACGCCACCTCTAGTCCTTTTTCCAGCTGAAGGTTGTTTCAACCAAAGTTGGCTGTGCTCTCCTAGAATCTGACTGTTTAACTTGCTCTCTCCCTCTGTACCACACATCTCCCAACATTCCTTTTTACGTTCATCATTAAGGGCATTGTCCTTTTGATCTCAGCCATTAAGGTCAATGTCCCTTGTTTTCAGTCACCAAAGTAAATGTACCTCGATCTCAACCATTAAGCCCAATGTCCCTTGTTCTCAACCATTAAGGCCAATGTCCCTTGTTCTCAACCATTAAGACCAATGTCCCTTGTTATCAGACATTAAGGTCAATGTCCCTTGTTATCAGACATTAAGGTTAATGTCCCTTGTTATCAGACATTAAGGTCAATGTCCCTTGTTATCAGACATTAAGGTCAATGTCTCTTGTTCTCTGCCATTACACATTGTCCTTTGTTATTAGACATTAAGGTCGATGTTCCTTGTTTTCAGCCATGAAGGACATTGTTCCTTGTTCTCAGCCATGAAGAACATTGTTCCTTGTTCTTAACCATGAAAGACATTGTCTCTTGTTCTTAGTAATAGAGGTCAACGTCCCATGTTCTCAGAGGTTAAGAACATTGTTCTCAGCCATTAAAGTCAATGTCCCTTGTTCTCAGCCCTTAAAGAGTTTGCCCCATGTTCTCAGCCATTAAGGACTTTTCCCTCTTGTTCTCAGCCACTACGTAAGTTCAATATCTATCCAATGGGCGTTTCCTCTCTCCTTCATTAGTGGCTTGGCTCTTTGGAGAGTAGCTGACTAGTTAGCATCTTCTTCTTTCTGTGACAGCTCAACGGACCAGAACGTGGGACAGACAAGGGAGGTATGAAACACATTATCCCTATCAAGGAACATTGATTAGGGTACACCAGCGGTTGAAAACATGGCTGGACAGTTGACTTTGCTTAAGTATCCCATAATCAGAACCATTGATCCAATGATGTGCAGATAAAAACATGGTGGCGTGACTTGACGGTGGAAGATATGGAAGACCTTGCTGGTACATACCAAATGATTTAGCACGGGGCAAAGGTTGAGGGAGGAGAGGACGGTGTGGACAGGAAGTGGGGAATTGTAATAGACAGACACTTGGTGCTTTTAAGGAGATGTAAAGCTGAAACATCTCTACAGTACAGCGCATAGCTCCTAGTACAAAAGGAGAACAAGGGTAGTTCCGATTGGTGGAGGCCTATGGTCAATTATATCTAAAAGATCCATTTGTTGCCTTTCTCTCTCTTACTAGCCTTTAAATAAAATCTTAGAACTCACCAATCGGACAAGACAGAAGCTTTACTTCCAATGGCTCGCAATTACTATAACGGTAAATTCATCGTGTCATCTATCGGGCATATGATCTATCCCCAATCTAGTATCTGTAGGCCCTTTTTTAAGGTTTTTCGAGAACAATTTGTAAACAATTATTTTTCTATTATAATATCTCAGCCTTGTAATGGGCTAAAATCTAAATGAGTCTATTATTGTAAATGAGTACCCATCTGTATCATTGTGATCTTTTTAGTTAGGAACCCAGGTAAGTGAAATAAAATAAATAAAAAAACACCTTGCATAAATAATGCCTGTTTGCATTAAGACCACTTGTTGTGTCCAGGAAGTGATGCCAAACAGTCCTTGGAGGGGGCCATGGAAACCAAGGGCCAGATGACTCAAGTCAAGTATCCTTTCCAGCGTAGAGGTTGACTCTAAAAAGTTGCAATGAACTGAGGTCAAAGGTGGTAGGTCAAAAACAGCCGTCAGGTCTTCTTTGCTGTGGGGGTGTTTCACATGCACCATGCACCCACAACTCTAATGCTCCCTATTCCTCAGTCTCACTGGACTACACCATGTCAGTCACAGAGGTATACTGACCACCGATGTGCCCAGGACTCCCTTGGCACAGGGGTTATTATGTCCTCTTTATTTACACTACAAGGTATTGACTTTTGTGTTCCTTGCCAGAACTTTCCCTGGGACCTTTGACGTTTTGTTGTCGTCCAGTGGAATGCACCTTTGGCTTCGTGACCACCTTACTCATCGCCAAGGTCCTTTTCCCATGGTCACTGGGTGACGGGAGCTGGTGGCTGCGTTCCATGGTAAGAGCGAAGCAGGACTTTGTGCTTGGTAGCCATGTCTGAGCGTCTTCTTTGATGCTCCACCAAGAACTCCTTGAGGCGGTTGGTGGTGAAGGTGAGAGTCTGGCGCCTCAGCTTCATTAAATAGGCATCCTGAAGCCAAGGGTTTGAGAAGCATTCTTGTAATGTAGGTCGGCTCCTGTGAACAAGCAGATTGAGAGGTTAGTTCCATTAATGTTTCCTTCTGTTTTTCCATAGCCTAGGGCAGGGGTCTCCAAATATTATACATAAAGGGACAATTTATTGTGATTCAGACTATAGGGGGCTGGACTGGGGCCGTTGAAAGTACAAAATGTTCTGGTGTCAGTGAGAGTGAACAATGCCATCTTTAGTATTTGTGGGAAGACTAGGGCTCCATCGTTGGTATCAGTGGGAGGAATACTGTCCCATTGTTGGTGTCAGTGAGAGAAATAGTGCCCCATTGTTGGTGTCAGTGGGAGGAATAGTGTCCCATTGTTGGTGTCAGTGAGAGAAACAGTGCCCCATTGTTGGTGTCAGTGGGAGAAATAGTGTCCCATTGTTGGTGTCAGTGGGAGGAATAGTGTCCCATTGTTGGTGTCAGTGGGATTAATAGTGTCCCATTGATGATGTCAGTGGGAGGAATACTGTCCCATTGTTGGTGTCAGTGAGAGACATAGTGCCCCATTGTTGGTGTCAGTGGGATTAATAGTGTCCCATTGTTGATGTCAGTAGGAGGAATAGTGTCCCATTGTTGGTGTCAGTGGGAGGAATAGTGTCCCTTTGTTGGTGTCAGTGGGAGGAATAGTACCCCATTGTTCATAAAAGTGGGAGAAATAGTGCCCCATTGTTGGTGTCAGTGAAAGAAATAGTGCTCCATTGTTGGGTGTCAGTAGGAGGAAGAGTGTCCCATTGTTGGTGTCAGTGGGAAGAAGAGTACTCCATTGTTTGTGTCAGTGGGATGAATAGTGCCCCATTATTGGTGTTAGTGAGATGAATAGTGCCCCATTGTTGTTGTTAGTGAGAGGAATAGTGCCCCATTGTTGGTGATTGTGCAGTAATTGTGTCTGTTCCACTATCCCTTGACATAATGAATTTTTAACCATTACAGTGTGTCTGGGGGGGGGGGGGGGGGGGTCATGGCAAGGATAGATATGTTTCAAATTCATGGAGTTGGGTCACTTTCTCACAATATAATGCAAAGGGAAAATTTTGATTGGTTGTTAGAGGCAGCAGCGTTCCTTCAGTTGTTGAAATATTCTTTGGGTCCATGCAGCCACTCACCAGGGGTAGATGGACAGCAGCTTTCGTATGAAGAGGGAAGCACTTTGAGAAACATTGGAGTAGAGCTTAAAAATGTCAAACCGTCCAGCTACAATCTTGTTTTCCATTTCCATGGGGTCCAATTCAAAGAATGGAGATCGTCCGCTTAGCCTGGAAAAAAACACAGAACCAAAGAGATAAAGAGAGAAGGATACTGGAGTAAAGATTGTAGGCCTCTCCCAAATGTATTGTGACTTTAATACACTCTATAATGTCGCATACACACGATCGGAAATTCCGCCAACAAAAGTCCGATGAGAGCTTTTGACCGGAAAATGCGACCGTGTGTATGCTCCATCGGACAATTGCTGGCGGAATTCCAGCCAGCAAAAGATTGAGAGCAGGTTCTCAATTTTTCGATCGGAAATTCCGATCGTCTGTACCAATTCCAACGTGCAAAATTCCTACGCATGCTCGGATACAATTCGACGCATGCTCGGAAGCATTGAACTTCATTTCGGCTCGTTGTAGTGTTGTACGTCACCGTGTTCTTGACGATCAAAAGTTCAGAGAACTTTTGTGTGACCGTGTGTATGCAAGCCAAGCTTGAGCGGAAATTCGGTCAGAAAAACCATCCAAGATTTTTCTGGCGGAAAATCCGCTCGTGTGTATAGCCATAGAACAATTCCGGGCCACTTCCAGAACAATACATTGATCTGAGGTGACGTGAAGTATTTCCACAAATAATATTAACTTCTTGCCGACCGCCCACTGTCAAAAGACGGCGGAGCGGTGCGGCTCTTGTGGCGGGCCGCCGTGATATGACGGCGCTGCCATTTTGGCCACTAGGGGGCGCGCGCGCGCCGCGGGAGGCCGCGGTGTCCGCCAGGCACCCGCGATTGCCCGGTAACTGAGCAGGACGTGGATCTGTGTATGTAAACACACAGATCCACGTCCTGTCACTGGAGAGGAGACCGGTGGTGTGTCCCTTGTACATAGGGACACCGATCGGTCCCCTCCCCCAGTCAGTCCCCTCCCCCACAGTTAGCATCACTAACATAGGGAACATATTAACCCCTGCAGTGCCCCCTAGTGTTAACCCCTTCCCTGCCAATCACATTTATACAGTAATCAATGCATTTTTATAGCACGGATCGCTGTATAAATGTGAATGGTCCCAAAAATGTGTCAAAAGTGTCCGATATGTCCGCCGCAATGTCGCAGTCACGATAAAAATCGCAGATCGCCGCCATTACTAGTAAAAAAAAAATAATAATAAAAATGTCATAAATCTATCCCCTATTTTGTAGACGCTATAACTTTTGCGCAAACCAATCAATATACGCTTGTTGCGATTTTTTTTTACCAAAAATATGTAGAAGAATACGTATCGGCCTAAACTGAGGAAAAAATTTGTTAAAAAAAAAAAATAAAATTGTATATTTATTATAATAAAAAGTAAAAAAATATTATGTTTTTTCAAACTTGTCCCTCTTCTTTTGTTTATAGCGCAAGAAATAAAAACCGCAGAGGTGATCAAATACCACCAAAATAAAGCTCTATCTGTGGGGAAAAAAATTATAAAAATTTGATTTGGGTACAGTGTTGGATGACCGCGCAATTGTCATTCAAAATGCGACAGCGCTGAAAGCTGAAAAATGGCTTGGTCAGGAAGGTGGTGTTCGTGCCTGGTGGGCAAGTGGTTAAACCCCCACCTCACACACACACAATTTGTGTCCTTTTTTTCCCCACAAATAGAGCTTTCTTCTCCTCTGCATTTTTTATTTTTTTTTTCGCCATAAACAAAAAACGACCGACAATTTTGCAAAATAAATAAAAAATATTTTTTACTTTCTGCTATAAAACAGAGGCAATGAAAGAATGTAAAAAATCGAATTTCTTCATCAATTTAGGCCAATACATATTCTGCTACATATTTTTGGTAAAAAAAAAAAATCTCAATATGGTTTGGACAAAAGGTATAGCATCTACAAACTATGGATAGATTTATGGATTTTTATTTTTTTATTTTATTTTTTTATTTTTACTAGTAATGGTGGCAATCAGCGACAAATCAGGAACTTAATGACACTTTTTTGGGAACCAGTGACACTAATACAGTGATCAGTGCTATAAAAATATGCACTGTCACTGTACTAATGACACTGGCTGGGAAGGGTTTAAACATCAGGGACAGTTAACTGTGTTCTTAGCTAGTGTTTTAGTGTAGTGTGGGAGGTGATTTTACTAGGGGAAGGCATTGATTCTTGTCCCCACTTTGCAGGAACACAGGATCCATGCCTTCCTTACTGACAGAATAGCAATCTGCCTTGTTTACATAGCCAGACTGCTGTTCTGCCTGTGTACCGAACGATCAGCGGGTGCCGGCAATCATCGAGTCCGTGGGACCTGTTGAACGGCTCCCGCTGTGTAGAATCACAGTGGGAGCGAGCCGTCAACACCACGCATGCGTGCCTGATACACAGAAGTGCAGGATCATGTATATATACATAATCCTGAACAGTCGGCAAGTAGTTAAAGCGGAACTTCAGTCATTTCGGACTTTCCATCTATTAAATCTTCTGCCCTTGTTTTAAACTTGCATAGTAAAACATTTTTTCTTCTGCCAGTAATTACCTTATACAGCCCACTTCCTGTTTCTTGTCCGGAAAAAGGCTAGGCTTATGACATCATGCACAGCTCTCTCTCTCTCTCTCACTATGGTGAGAGTTTGCCAGGAGGGCCAATGAGAGCTGCAGAGCTGGAGGTGTGCCTCTGCGTGTCTGTGCAAATCCAGGAAGTGAACAGGCAGCAGCTTCAGCTGCCC
Source organism: Lithobates sylvaticus (assembly GCA_028564925.1). Taxonomy (NCBI): domain Eukaryota; kingdom Metazoa; phylum Chordata; class Amphibia; order Anura; family Ranidae; genus Lithobates; species Lithobates sylvaticus. Next base: position 25,053,607 of record CM053031.1, read on the forward strand.
ACAGTTAAAATGGCTGCAGCCAGACTCAGTGGAGTGAGATTTCTGCAGCATATTTGGCAAGTACAGAATCACAGTCTATATAAAATAATATGCAAAGATGTTGGAGGGAAGCTTCAGTATGGCAAAGATGTTATTACAAATTATGTGAACAGACTGTAGTTCCTCTTTAAGCTATTTCCCATGCTGGTTAAATGTTTTTCACTGATTTAGAAAAGGAAAATACAACATTTGGCCACGAGATGGTGCTAAGTATTACAGAAAATTCTTATTACACTTACCACCGTCTAGAGGCCAAATGTGGTATTTTCTGTTAAAGCAAAAAAGTTCTACTTTAAAATGGTTGTAAGGTCAAACAATTTTTAAATTAAAATAACAAAGAGGTTTATATTTACCTGCTCTGTGCGATGGTATTGCGCAGAGCAGCTCCTTACCTCCTTTTCTAGGGTCCCCCGATGGCACGCTCCACTTCTTTCTCTGTGTGCCTCAAAAGGAAGCCACTTCCTATGGCGAGACACAGGCAGGCGTGCTCCTGAGCCGGGCTGTGTGCGTCCATAGACACACAAAGAGCAGATTAGCCTCACCCCCCAAATACTGCAGCTGCTGACTTTTAATAATCAGACACTAACCTGTCCCAGGGTCCAGCGATGCGGGGGAACGAGACCCCCCCTCGTTCCCCACTCCGCTCGCGGGGCCGGCATTCCTAATGTGGGAACCCGGCTGTGGCTTCACAGCCGGGCACCCACTGCACATGCGCGAGCGGCGCCGTGCGCCGTGATTCGACGCTCACTCATCTGGGACACATGACAGGTCCCAGATGACTGTGCGGCGCCTACAGGAAGTGACGTTTAGCCCGGGCAATGAAGGTGGCAGACTACGAGGGTACCCCCTAGCAACAGGCATTTAGAGGTGAGTAAAAAAAAAGTTTTTTTCCAATTATTTTTTTTTATTTTTTTTTATGATTTTTAAGCCACATTTTTTTTTTTTTTGTTGGCAACCCCACTTTAAAGTGGTGTTTCCACCAAAAAAATAAAAATAGCTTAATATTAAAAAAAAAATAAAAATAATAATAATTGGAAAAAAAAACCTCTCACCTCTAAATGCCTGTTGCTAGGGGGTCCCTCGTAGTCTGCCTCCTTCAGTGCCCGGGCACTGACATCACTTCCCCTCGGCGCAGTCAGTCATCTGGGACACGTGACAGGTCCCCGAAGACTGCGCGGCGCATTACGGCGGGGGAAGGGGGGCTTCGATCCCCTGCATCGCTGGACACTGGGACAGGTAAGTGTCCGATTATTAAAAGTCAGCAGCTGCAGTATTTGTAGCTGTTGACTTTTACATTTTTTTTTTTTAGGGGGAACCCCAATTTAAAGTCAGAATTCTGAGTTTCTTTTAATCTCAGAATTCTGACTTTAAGGCTACTTTCACACTGGAGCGGTGGGGGCGCTGGCGGTAAAGCGGCGCTATATTTAGCGCCGCTTTACCGTTTTTTTAGCGGCGCCATTCGGACGCTAGCGGGCGGTTTTACCCCCCCGCGAGCGACCGAAAAAAGGGTTAATACCGCCCGCAAACCACTGCTGCAGCAGCGTTTTGCGGGCGGGTTCGGAGCGCTGCCCCATTGTTTTCAATAGGAAGGGGCGCTATAGGAGCGGTAAATATACCGCTCCTACAGCGCACTCAAAGATGCGGCTTGCAGGACATTTTTCAGCGTCCTGCAAGCGCACCGCTTCAGTGTGAACAGCTGTTTCGGGTCGGTTTGCAGGCGCTATTTTTAGCGCAATAGCGCCTGCAAACCGACCCAGTGTGAAAGGGGCCTTAATCTCAGAATTCTGTAGAAATTGTATTTATCTTTTTTAAACTTACAATTCTGACTTTTGAATCTCAGAATTCAGACATTTGAATCTCAGAATTCTGACTTTTGAATCTCAGGATTCTGACTTCTGAATCTCAGAATTCTGACTTTTGAATCTCAGAATTCTGTAGAATTTTTATTTATCTTTTTTAAACTTACAATTCTGACTTTAAATCTCAGAATTCTGACTTTGAAACTCAGAATTCTGTACATTTTTTTTTTTTTTTAATGATGGCCCCAGGGCTCTTCCATAAGGTGAGTGATGTATCTTATTTAATATCTTTAGCCAATCAGCTTGTCCCTTTTGTGTCTGAGTCACACTGCGTTCCTGAATCTTTTTAGATTCAGTTTGACCTTACAACCGTTTTAAAGCATAACTTTTTTTGCTTTAACAGAAAATACCACATTTGGCCACTAGACGGCGGTAAGTGTAATAAGAATTTTCTGGGACGAGGAACAGCTAGTAGAAAGTTTTTACCGTAATGCACAGAATGCATTAAGGTAAAACAACCTTTTTGATTTTAGAACCACTGTGAGCAACTAGTGCAATTCTCCCGACATGCACATCCCCCTATAAATGACTACACTGAATCATGTATTACTTACATTACATATGTCAGCACACCTAATCCCCAAATATCGGCCGCTGGTCCAATAGGCTCTCCTTTCAGCATCTCTGGGGCTGCAGAGAGAACACAGAAAAGAGACATAAAGATATAAAATGATATCAGGATGGTTGGAGGAGCAAACTATTCTTCACATACAGTAATTATGTTCTACAAGTAAGTAAGTTACAGCAGAAACATTTCAACCTCAGTGATTGTCTACAATATTAGGCCTCGTGCACACGGACACCGAAAAATGCCACATTTTTAGGCATTCAGGATTTTTTTTACCAATCAAATGCCACCCATCGTTTCTTAAAGTGGAAGTAAACTTCCATCCTTTGCTTTTTCCTATAGGTAAGCCTATAATATAGCTTACCTATAGGTAGTGCGTGCAGCCAACATAGCTCCCAACTGTCCCTGATTTCGAGGGACTGTCCCTGATTTGGAGCAATGTCCCTCTGTCCCTCTTTCCTCCTCATTTGTCCCTCATTTTGGTCTGATCTATATAGATGTATATAAAATGCACTTTTTAATTATCAAAAAGTGTTTTCCAGCACTAAACCTTTCATCTGATTTCTAAATTGCTGCATTTGTAAATTCCAAAAGCCAATATAAAGGAATAGCAGTGGTAAAAAAAGCAATTATGGGTTTAACCAATCTTGTATTTTTTTTGTACATTTCTCCTTTAACGGGGCGTCGCAAGGGGTGTGTCCTATGCCTGCATACTTTTGCTGATAGGTGTCCCTCATTCCCATCTCAAAAAGTTGGGAGGTATGAGCCAATGATATCACTGGCGCATGCGCTCTGAAGGAACAGCCATCCATGCCATTCCTTCAGAGCCCTGTGCCGTGAACAGCGGCTCCTGCGCGGGAGTGACCTTATCGCAGCTCCGGCCAGTAACAAGCTTGAGCCTACAAACCCAGAAGCAAGACTGGTGAAGATGGGAGGCACTGCAGCGCTGACTTCTCAGCACAATAGGGCTTTGCTTTAAGGTAAGTTTAACATAATGTGCTAGTATGCGATGCATACTAGCAAATTATGCCTGTACCTTGCAGGTTCCCAAAAAAAAAAAAAAGGCCAGTGGTATATAACCGCTTTAATTGGACTGTATATAAAAGTGCGTCCACTTGCGCTGCGTATAAAGGAATGTCAAAATACAAAAAACGTTGTTGCTGCACAGTATTTTACGCATATATGCACAGCCCAAGAAAAAGCAAGACGAATTTTTACATCTATTTATTATCGCATTTTTACGCAGGAATTTTCTGCCAGAAATCAGATTTTAAAAGAAAAGTATCTGGTTTTTGCAGATTTATACTTACCTAGGTGGATGCTGCATCTGTCCCCCGTCGGCTCTAACACTGAAAACCTGAGCGATAAAACATGTGCACTGACAAAAAATTTGTTCGTTTTTGTTTCATTTCAGAAATTCAGAAATTCGAAAATTTGGAAATCCGAAAATTTGGATTTCGGAATTTACAGATTTCCCAATTTCCGAATTTTCGGATTTTGAATTTCAGAATTTTCTAATTCCGAATTTCTGAATTTTTGAATTTCAAATTTTCGAAAATAATAACTAACTAATAATAGTTAACTGTTAAATTATAGGTATTGGAATTTCCTTTCAAATTTGTCTGTTTGTGAACGTAACGAATACAAATTTATCTGAAGTTACGAATTATCCGAAATAACAAATGGAATGGAACAAATATATAATAAATTATAATGATAAAAAGGTTTATTTTTTATTATTATTATTATTTATTATTATTAGATCGTTACGTTCCATTCTTTTAGATATGGCATTCGTTATTTCAGATAATTCGTCTTTGGATAAATTCGTACTCGTTACGTTCACTAACAGCCAAATTTGAAAGGAAATTCCAATGCCTATAATTTAATAGTAATTATTAGTTAGTTATTTCAGATTTTCGAGTTTTCTAATTTTCGGATTTTCATTCTTTTGAATCTTCAGATTTTCATTCTTATTTTTGAATTTCCAAATTTTCGAATTTTCGAATTTTCGAATTTCCGAACTTCCGAATATCCGAAATTTAGAATTTCTGAAATTTAAAATTTATGAAATTTAAAATTTTCCGAAATTTCAAATTTTCCAATTTCAGAATTTCGAATTTCCAAATTCCGAATTTCGTAAATTTTGAATTTTCCGAAATTTTGGTAATTGGAATATTCGGAATTAACAAATTTGTCAAAATTCGTTAAAAGACGAATACGGAACTAAACTACATGTCTAGACACCACAGATTGCTCGGTTCTCACATCACCCTGGGCAGAGAGCTTGGGGCTGTCAGTCACCGCTGTCTGTTCTGCCCCCCCCCCCCACTCTGTCCCACTCACTGGAGCGCTGGGCTGTGGAGGGGGCGGGATCGGCTGGTTTAGGCTCTCGGTGGCTTGCTGGGTGCCGGTCCAGGCATGTGGGGGGATCCAGACTCCAGTCTCATGATCTTGCCTGACCCTGGACCGGCTCTGTGACGTCAGTAGACAGCGGACTTCAAACAGCTGTCTGCTGAAAACGGCTCACAGAAGTGCAGAACGAACTGCACTCCTGTGATCCACACGAGAAGTACAGCCAAACAAGTTTTGGCTGTACTTCTCCTTTAATACATCAGCTTCATGTGCAAGCAATCCATAGATGTTTTATTAATATTCTTTACATATAATTTTCCTCTTGGCCTCAGGACCTAATTCCAGGTTTTACCAGGAGGACACCTTGTGAGGGCAGACCAGGTTACTGATTCTAGTTGTTTTACATACACATGTATTCCAGGGTCCCGACACGTTTCCCCAGCTGGCGAAGGACGAGAGGGCTGAATGTCTGAGCGCTCCCGAAGTCAATGATCTTAATGGTATTCATGTAGGACACCATGATGTTCTCCGGTTTAATATCCAGATGCAGGATCTTCTGTTCGTGGAGATATTCTAATCCCTGAAAGATCTGAAGTAGGTAATTGGCGACATCATCTTCTGAGTAACGGAACCTGGAGCCACAAAGGAAGGACAACACAGAATCAAGACGCAATCATTGCTACAGAATGAATCTACGTGGGAACATTGCTACATATTGCCTGTAATAAATATATAATAAATCTAAGTGGACGTCAGGAAGGATATACTAGTATACAGAATGTTGCATTGGAATGAATATCTGTGCACAGGCCAGCACATAGCCGGGCATATGGAGATGTGCTTATGTGTGTGCCGCGCGACCGTGTATGCCAGTCTGTCAGGAATGCTCCGAGCGGGCTATTTAAAGTAAGCTGCTTGCACATGATCGGTGCTATCTGGTATACAGAGTTCTCTGCTTATGTATCTGACTACCTGTTACCGATCCAGCCTGCCCTGACTACTCTCGAATCAATAACCTTGGCCTGTCCCTGGAATACGCCTCTGCCTACTTCTTCTGTTCCTGATCTGTTATCGACTCCGGCCTAAACTCTGATTATGCCTCTGCCTGATCTGACTGCCAGTTACAGACTCAGCTTGTGTGACTCTGCTGATCATCTGCCTGCTACTCTGCCAGTCTCTGCTGATCACCTGCCTGCTGCCCAGCCAGTATTTACTGATCATCCACCTGCCATCCACCCAGTCTCTGCTAATCACCCGCCTGCTTCCCTGCCAGTCTCTGCTGATCATCTGCCTGCTGCCCAACCAGTCTCTGCTGATCATCTGCCTGCCACCCAGCCAGTATTTAATGATCATCCGCCTGCCATCCATCCAGTCTCTGCTGATCACCCGCCTGCTGCCCTGCCAGTCTCTGCTGATCATTTGCCTGCTGCCCAGCCAGTCTTAGCTGATCATATGCCTGCTGCCTAGCCAGTCTTAGCTGATCATATGCCTGCCATCCATCCAGTCTCTGCTGATCACCTGCCTGCTGCATTTCCAGTCTCTGCTGATCATCTGCCTGCTGCCCAGTCAGTCTCTGCTGATCATCTGCCTGCTGCCCAGCCAGTCTCTGCTGATCATCTGCCTGCTGCCCAGCCAGTCTCTGCTGATCATCTGCCTGCTGCCTAGCCAGTCTGTGATGATCACCTGTCTGTTGCTCAGCCAGTAATTACTGATCATCCACTTGCCATCAATCCAGTCTCTGCTGATCACCCACCTGCTGCCCAGCCAGCCTCTGCTGATCATCTGCCCGCTGATCAGCCAGTCTTAACTGATTGTCTACCTACCGTCCAGCCAATCTATTCTGAATGCCTGATCCCTTTTAGCACAGTCTTTGCTGATCTTCTCCCGACTCCCCCACCTGACTCTGTGGATGTTCTGACTACCCACGTATACCAGCTGCTGACATTAACTACTAGGCACTTGTGTCACTTTGTGCCCTCCTGTTACTTTACCCGGGGTCCTGAGCAAGAAGTGCAAGAGAAGTTGTCCTCAACACTTCAGGCTACATCACCAGCTACATAACAGTGGGAACATTGCTACAACTGAATTAACATTTAAATATTACTACATGGGCACATTGCTACATATTAGAAAGAAGGAAAGAAAGGGGGAAGCGCCACCTGGGTGCAGAGATTAAAATGTTTTTAATAGCACAAGGTAAATGCCACTTAGACATTGCGCTATTAAAAGCTTTTTACTCTCTGCACCCAGGTGGTGCTGCCCCCTTTCTTTCCCCTTTTCTTGTTTGTACAGAACTGGAGGACATGTGCCGCCCACCCCTGGTAATACACACATCCACATGAGCATTCACTCACCCTATACCCACGCATGTGCAATGGACTCATTCGTTTTTTGGACTCTTATGTGTGTTTTTAATGATTTATTCATTGCTACTATTTTGGATCCAGCTGTTTTTTTTTTTTGTGCCAGATACAATTGTATATTTTAACATTGCTACATTTTGCCTGTAATACATAATACCTGTAATAGAAAATAAATAATAAATCTATGTGGGAACTTTGCTACAAGTGAATTTTTGTTTAAACATTTCTCCAAAATGATTCTTAGTGGGAAAATTTCTACACAATGAATCTTTGTGGGAACTTTGCTACATAATGAATCTACGTGGGAACTTTGCTACATAATGAATCTACGTGGGAACTTTGCTACATAATGAATCTACGTGGGAACTTTGCTACAAGGTGAATCTCTGTGGGAACTTTGCTATGGAAAGAATCTACATGGGAATATTTCTACACAATGAATCTTCGTGGGAATTTTGCTATGGAAAGAATCTATGTGGAAATATTTCTACCCAATGAATCTACAAGGGAACACATTGCTACAGAATGAATCTACGTGGGAACCTTGCTACAAGATGAATCTTCGTGGGAATTTTGCTATGGAAAGAATCCATGTGGAAATGTTTCTACCCAATGAATCTACAAGGGAACACATTGCTACAGAATGAATCTACAAGGGAACACATTGCTACAGAATGAATCTACAAGGGAACACATTGCTATAGAATTAATATACGTGGGAACTTTGCTACAAAATGAATCTTCGTGGGAACTTTGCTATGGAAAGAATCTATGTGGAAATATTTCTACCCAATGAATCTACGTGGGAACACATTGCTACAGAATGAATCTACATGGAAACCTTCCTACAAAATGAATCTACGTGGGAACTTTGCTATGGAAAGAATCAACATGGGAATATTTCTACACAACGAATCTTCGTGGGAACTTTGCTACAGAATGAATCTACATGGGAACACATACCTACAGAATGAATCTTCATGGGCACTTTGCTATAGAAAGAATCCATGTGGAAATATTTCTACCCAATGAATCTTCATGGGCACTTTGCTATGGAAAGAATCCATGTGGAAATATTTCTACCCAATGAATCTTCATGGGCACTTTGCTATGGAAAGAATCCATGTGGAAATATTTCTACCCAATGAATCTTCATGGGAACTTTGCTATAGAATGAATCTACATGGGAACACATTGCTACAGAATGAATCTACATGGGAACACATTGCTACAGAATGAATCTACATGGAAACATTCCTACAAAATGAATCTATGTGGGAACTTTGCTACAAAATGAATCTTTGTGGGAACTTTGCTATGGAAAGAATCTACATGGGAATATTTCTACACAACGAATCTTCATGGGAACTTTGCTGCAAAACGAATCTTCGTGGGAACTTTGCTATGGAAAGAATCTATGTGGAAATATTTCTACCCAATGAATCTACGTGGGAACACATTGCTACAGAATGAATCTACGTGGAAACTTTGCTACAAGATGAATCTTCATGGGCACTTTGCTATGGAAAGAATCCACGTGGAAATATTTCTACACAATGAATCTTCATGGGAACTTCGCTATGGAAAGAATCCACGTGGAAATATTTCTACCCAATGAATCTTCATGGGAACTTTGCTACGGAATGAATCTACAAGGGAACACATTGCTATAGAATGAATCTACAAGGGAACACATTGCTACAGAATGAATCTACAAGGGAACACTTTGCTATAGAATGAATCTACATGGGGACACATTGCTACAGAATGAATCTACGTGGGAACACATTGCTACAGAATGAATCTACATGGGAACACATTCCTATAGAATGAATCTACGTGGGAACTTTGCTACAAGATGAATCTTCATGGGCACTTTGCTATGGAAAGAATCCATGTGGAAATATTTCTACCCAATGAATCTTCATGGGAACTTTGCTATGGAAAGAATCCATGTGGAAATATTTCTACCCAATGAATCTTCATGGGAACTTTGCTACAGAATGAATCTACATGGGAACACATTGCTACAGAATGAATCTACAAGGGAACACATTGCTATAGAATGAATCTACAAGGGAACACATTGCTATAGAATGAATCTACAAGGGAACACATTCCTACAGAATTAATATGCGAGCTTTAGAACCCTATTAGTTATAATGGATGCGAACGTTCGAAATTAAAAGTGCTAATTTTAAAGGCTAATATGCATGTTAATGTCATAAAAGTGTTTGGGGACCTGGGTCCTGGGGACATGTATCAATTTGCTATGGAAAGAATCTATGTGGAAATCCAAACTTTGCTACAGAATGAATCTACAAGGGAACACATTGCTACAGAATGAATCTACATGGGAACACATTCCTACAGAATGAATCTACGTGGGGACCTTGCTACAAGATGAATCTTCATGGTCACTTTTCTATGGAAAGAATCCATGTGGAAATATTTCTACCCAATGAATCTTCATGGGAACTTTGCTACAGAATGAATCTACATGGGAACACATTTCTACAGAATGAATCTACAATGGAACACATTGCTATAGAATGAATCTACAAGGGAACACATTGCTATAGAATGAATCTACAAGGGAACACATTTCTACAGAATGAATCTACAAGGGAACACATTGCTATAGAATGAATCTACAAGGGAACACATTGCTATAGAATGGATCTACAAGGGAACACTTTGCTACAGAATGAATCTACATGGAAACATTCCTACAAAATGAATCTACGTGGGAACTTTGCTACAAAATGAATCTTCGTGGGAACTTTGCTATGGAAAGAATCAACATGGGAATATTTCTACACAACAAATCTTCGTGGGAACTTTGCTACAGAATGAATCTAAGTGGGAACTTTGCTATGGAACTAATCTACATGGGAACATTTCTACACAATGAATCTTTGTGGGAACTTTGCTACGGAATGAATCTAAGTGGGAACTTTGCTATGGAACTAATCTACATGGCAACATTACTACACAATGATTCTTAATGGGAACATTACTATAGAACAAATCTACGTGGGAACATTGATAAAAAATGAATCTACATGGAAAATTGCTACAAAATAAATCTACGTGGGAACATTGCTATGGAATAGTGGAATCAACGGGCCTTAAATATCAGTGTGAAAGCCCAGCCTTGCACAGGGCAGATAACTGAAACAGTGCAGGGCACGAGAGGCTCCTTCCCCACCTACATCACCCCAACTCAGCCCCTGAGAAAAGAGTGTGTCCCGTCTCGGTCTGGCTTTGTGCCTTGGTCACTTAGCTTTTTCATAGCATTTTTTAACTCCTCACCTTTCTACAAGACAGTAGAGGATTTCTCTGCCGGAGCACTGCTCGGAGATGAGGACGAGGTACCGAGGGGTGATGTAGGCCTCGTGCAGGCTGAGGATCCTCTGATGGTGGAGGCATTTCAGGACCTCGTACTCTTGTAGCACACTCTGCTTGTTCTCTTGTTCATAGGGGATGATTTTGGCCATGAAGTTCTTTCCTGTCGCATTTTCTTTACACTCCCGAATCACTCCAAAGCGACCCCTGAAGGAAGTGTGACCACAGTATTACTACAGTACAGTCTATATCTGGGCTGCATTCACACTAATACCGTAAAACACACAATACAATATAATGTTAGGATTGGGGTGCCTTTATAACTTTAATTTAAAAAATAAATAAAAAAAACAGTATAATAATCATATCAATAAGATTATCACTTAAAGTGATTCTAAACATAAATTAGTTTTTCTTTAAATTAACAAACATGTTATACTTACCTGCTCTGTACAATGGTTTTGCACACAGCAGCCCCAATACTCCCTTCTTGGGTCCCCCGCTGGTGCTCTTGACTCTGAGTGTCCTGATGGCAAGCCGCTTGCTATGAGGACAGACACTAATGCCGCGTACACATGGTCGGAATTTCCAATGGAAACAGTTCGATGGGAGCTTTTCATCGGATTTTCCGACCGCGTGTATGCCCATCGGTCTTTTTCTGTCGGAATTTCCGACGGACTTTGGATTGAGAACCTGTTTTTAATTTTTCCGACGGAAAACCTTTCTATCGGATTTTCCGATCGTGTGTATGCAATTCCGACACGCAAAATTCCGACGCATGCTCGGAAACAATTCGACACATGCTCGGAAGCATTAAACTTCCCTTTTATAGTGCAGTCGAACGTTTTTTAAGGCGTGGTGTTATTGACCGTCGGAATTTGGTGTGACCGTGTGTAGGCAAGACAGTTTGAGCGAAATTCCGACGGGAAAACCATCAGAGCTTTTTCCGACGAGAATTCCGACCGTTTGTATGCGGCATTAAAGTGATTCTAAACATAAATTTGTTTTTCTTTAAATTAACAAACATGTTATACTTACCTGCTCTGTACAATGGTTTTGCACACAGCAGCCCCAATACTCCCTTCTTGGGTCCCCCGCTGGCGCTCCTGACTCTGAGGGTCCTGATGGCAAGCCGCTTGCTATGAGGACAGACACTTACTCTTGAGCCTAGCTGTCTGTGTCTATTGACACAGACAGATGGACTCTGCCCTGTCCCCTCATCACTGGCTGTGACTGACAGCAACAGGAGCCAATGTCTCCTACTGCTGTCTCTAAGCCAATGAAGAGGGAGAGAGCAGTGGATCTAGATTGCTGGATCTAGATTGGGCTCATGTAAATATAAAGGGGAAGGAGGGGGAACTGCATGCAGAAGGTTTTTTTTTTTTATCTTAAGGTAAAAAAAAACTTCTGCCTTTAGAACCACTTTAAAGATCCAGTCCACCCAAAAACACTGGTTATTGCATTAATATATTCAAAAAGTAATATTTTTAATGCAAGCAGTGTAAGTACCTAAATTTGACTTGGTATCAGTCTTCCTGTAATGTACTGTACTGTAATGTAATGTACTGTACTCAGACTGGGAGAGGGAGGGACAGAACTGGAGCCAATCGGGTGTGCATCCTGCACATCTGCTGAAAAGGTGCATGCTCGACAGAGGACAACTAGCTGAATCACCCCCCCCCTCAATCACAGACTTGGAACAGGAAGGTGACCAAACTGTATTGCTGAACACTGCAGAACAGAAAAGTGTGGTCACCAACCTGGTTCTCCTGTTTGGGTAGGGTTTAACCACTTGAAGACCAGGCCTTTTCTGGCACTTTTTGTATATATATATATATATATATATATATATATATATATATATATATATATATAAATATATATAATGTTTTAGCAGACATCCTAGGGCAGTGATGGAGAACCTTGGCACCCCAGTTGTTTTGGAACTACATTTCCCATGATGCTCAACCACACTGCAGAGTGCATGAGCATCATGGGAAATGTAGTTCCAAAACATCTGGGGTGCCGAGGTTCGCCATCACTGGTCTAGGGAATAAAAATGGCAAAATTTAAAAGATGATGTTACGCCGAGTAAATAAATACCTAACATGTCACACTTTAAAATTGCACACGCTCGTGGAATGACGACAAACTACAGTACTTAAAAATCTTCATAGGGGACGCTTTAAGATTTTTTACAGGTTGCCTGTTTTGAGTTACAGAGGAGGTCTAGCACTAGAAGTAGCACTTTACTTATTACCAATCATGTCTGACAATGCTGCTATTTTACAATCTAGTATCGTTTTACATATCATGTGAACGCAGATGCCAGCATTGGGTACGTTGGCGTATTTTTATGCCATGCTATTATATGTATATACATGAACTTACAGCATTTATTTATTAATATTTTTAGATTTGCATTGTGTATGTACTCTATCTGTATTGTCCTATGAATAAACACTTTACAGACACACAGTGCTTATTTGCCTTCTTTTTTTTGCATGCTTCATTTAAAGTCCCCAAAATCCTTTTGTTTTTTCTAGCACTAGAAGCATTGCTTTTGCGCTAAAGTTTGTGGCGATACCTCACAATGTGTGGTGCAAACATCATTATGTGTGCGCTACCTACCTATGTGTTGGCTTTTGGATGTGAGCACGGAGGGATGGGGGCAATTTAAACTTTTTATTTCTTATTTATTTATTTATTTTTTACACTGTCCCTTTTTTTTAATTACTTTTATTCCTATTACAAAGAATGTAAATATCCCTTGTAAAAGAAATAAGAATAGCGGGTCCTCCTTATGGAAAGATCTGGGGTCAAAAATACCCCAAATCTCTTCTTTACCTTTAACCACTTCATTACCCGCGTATTGTCATGACGCCCACAAGGTGGATCTCCCATCCTCGGTGGGAGTCATATGATGTCCTACCATTCCCGGCCGCCTAGGGGGCGCGCGCGGGACCTGGTGTGCGTGCCCGGCGGCCGCGATGTCCGCCGGGCACCCGCGATTGCCTGTGAAAACAGCGGGACCGTGCGGGACCGTGGAGCTGTGTGTGTAAACACACAGCTCCACGACCTGTCAGTGGAGAGGAGACCGATCATGTGATCCCAGTACGGAGGAACAACGATCGGTCTCCTCCCCTTGTGAGTCCCCTCCCCCCACAGTTAGAATCACTACCTTAGGGAACATATTAACCCCTGCAGCGCCCCCTAGTGTTAACCCCTTCCCTGCCAGTCACATTTACACAGTAATCACTGCAATTTTATAGCAACGATCGCTGTGTAAATGTGAATGGTCCCAAAAATGTGTCAAAAGTGTCCGAAGTGTCCGCCGCAATGTCGCAGTCACAGAAAAAAAATCGCAGATCGCCGCCATTACTAGTAAAAAAAAAAAAAAAAATGCAATAAATCTATCCCCTATTTTGTAGACGCTATAACTTTTGTGCAAACCGATCTATATACGCTTATTGCGATTTTTTTTTTTTACCAAAAATATGTAGAAGAATACGTATCGGCTTAAACTGAGTAAAACATTTTTTTTTCTTTTTTAAAAATGGGATATTTATTATAGCAAAAAGTAAAAAATATTGTGTTTTTTTTTCAAAATTGTCGCTCTTCTTTTGTTTATAGCGCAAAAAATAAAAACTGCAGAGGTTATCAAATACCACCAAAAGAAAGCTCTATTTGTGGGAAAAAAAGGACGTCAATTTTGTTTGGGTGCAACGTCGCACGACCGCGCAATTGTTAGTTAAAGCGACGCAGTGCCGAATCGCAAAAAGTACTCTGGTAAGGAAGGGGGTAAAATCGCCCGGTGTTGAAGTGGTTAAAAGCAAAAGATCAAAATTAAGAAAAATGTAATCTTTTGCTTAAAAAAAAAAAAAAAAAGGGAACTTCCACCCTGGACCGGAAGTGATGTCATGATGTTGCTCCGGTCCTCCAAGATCATAAATTTTATCGCCTCTGTGACCACCCGGTTGCACCGCCTGATAATTTCTCGGGCACGCCAGTGTAAACGGTAAGCCCGAGAAACACCAGCGAGTGGCAGGAGGGGGGACGTCCCCTACTGCCACTTCTTTTTTTTTTTTAAATCTTTTATTTATTTCATAGGACAGGAGAAACACAGAAATACATCTTTCTTAGGTATATAACATTATATAAAATTATAGTGTCCTATCGGGTACATAATATTCTTAATTTCCTCTATCTAGGGGTCTACTCCCTCAAATTGTACCCAATACCTCCTAGCCCTATACTCTTTTTCCCCTATTTTATTAACCCAAACATAAAAATCTATCTCACAAAAAAAAAAAAAAAAAAAAAAAAAAAAAAAAAAAAAAAAAAAAAAAAAAAAAAAAAAAAAAAAAAAAGAACGGGGGGGGGGGGGGGGGAAAGCGGAGACCCCGGGCACACTCCCATCGAACTGCCGCTGCTGCTAGTTTTCCCTTTCTCCACGTATGTCTGCTAGATTACCCATTATTTAGTCTGCTACATCGCCTTCAAACAGAGTCCGTCCCTCGTCTGAAAAGATATATATATTCCAGGGTGTCCATGTTTTAGTATATTGTTCCTTTTGGTGTCGTTTTGAGAGGATTAATTCCTCCATTCTCTTAATTTCCTCCACTTTTTTAAACCACATACCAATAGGCTACATATATTGGCATGGGGCGGGGTCACCGGAGGCCCGCCCCCTATGACGTCACCACCCTATCATGCCCCGGACGTTGATGTCACAAGGGGCGGGGCCTCCACGAGACATCACACAGTGACCCCGCCCTATGCTAATATAGGTAGTGGCACACCGCGCACCCAGCATTACAGCGGGAAAGAGCGTTGAGTCAACATCAGAAGAAGAAAAGAGGGAGAAGACAGAGGAGAAAACCGGCCAAAAGCGCGAGAAGACAGCAGGAGGAGACCGGGCAGAAGACAGCGGACAGAGAGATAAGAACCAGAGAGAGAGCAGAGAAGAGCCGAAGAGGGGAGAAGAACCGACAGAGGCAGAAGACATCAGCGGAGGAGGCAGAACAACTGGAGAGGCAGCAGTGTTTTATTTTTGACACTTTTTTTAGGTGAATGAGTAGGGATACAATGTACCCAATACCGATTCACATAGGGTGGGGGGCCCTCTTGTTAAAGGGGGCTCCCAGATTCCGATAATCCCCCCTCTCGCAGACCCGACAACCAACGGCCAGGGTTGTCGCGAAGAGGCCCTTGTCCTCATCAACATGGGGACCAGGTGCTTGGGGTGGGGTTTTTTAAGGGTGGGGTGACCCCTTAAAATCCATACCAGACCAAAAGGCCTGGTATGCTCTTGGAGGGGGAACCCATGCTGTCTTTTTTTTTTTTTTATTTCTTGTGGAGTTTCCCTTTAAGATCCGCAGAGCACAAGTCGCATACCAAAGTCAGATCAGTCAAGACGGCGATCTGACTTCAATGATATTCAGTGGGCTGAAGTAGGATCAAAGTTGTGTTAAGACGGCTCCCATAGGGAAACATTGATTTTCACATGTCATGCGACATGAGCTCCCAATGTTTGAGAGTTTCTTGTACCAGTGTGAACCCGGCCTCAGTGTAAACTGGCTAAATACATTCCAGCTGCAACAAACAAAAATATGTTCAAAGTCTTGCAGTTCATTTTCTTTAAAGAAACAGACACAGCCTCAGTAGAAAAGTCCGCCACCTGCCAACATGCTACAAAGAAAGATGCTTGCTCTCTGCGTAGAAACAGTGGCCTCGCTGCAGAAATCTGACATGCCCCCATACACAATCAGACCAAAAGCTCTAAAATTAGCAAAGCTCCTGATTATGGAGCTCTTATTTAGTGGGGGGTCTATCGGACCTCTGCAAAGGGACTGTTGCTCCCCTACAAAGAGCAAGAGTCTTTCATTAAAGAATGCTGGCAGGGGACAGGCTTTTTTCTACATGGGCTGTAACTGCCTTCTAAAGAAAACAAACTGTAAGCCCTTGTACACACGGTCGGAAATTCCGACGGAAAATGTCTGATCGGACCATGTTGTGGGAAAATCCGCCCGTGTGTGGGCTCCATCTGACTTTTTCCGATCGTGTGTAGAGAATTCCGACGGACAAAGTGCCACGCATGCTCAGATCAAATTACGAGACCAAAGCTATTGGCTACTAGCCTCTACGTAGTTCCGTCGTACGCAACGAACGTCACCATGTTCAGAATGATCGGATTTTCCGACAACTTTGTCCGACCGTGTGTATGTAACACCAGTGTCGGACAAAATCCGTCTGAAAAAATCCGACGGATTTTGTGGTCGGAATTTCCGACCGTGTGTACGGGGGCTAAGACATTAAAGTGGACCTTCAGTAATTTTTTCAACTTTACATCTATTAAATCTTCTGCTCTTGTTGTTTTAACTTTGGATAGTAACACATTAATTTTTTTCTGCCAGTAAATACCTTATAAAGTCCACTTCCTGTTTATTGTCTGGTCATTAGCCTAGGCTTATGACATCATTCACAGCTCTCGCTCTCAATCTCATAAGCGTTTGCCAGGAAGGAGGGGGGGGGGGGGGTGAGTCATAAGAGGGCCAATGAGAGCTGCAGGGCTGGAGGTGTGCCTCTGTGTGTCTGTGTAAATCCAGGAAGTGAACAGGCAGCAGCTTCAGCTGCCCACAGTTAAAATGGATGCAGCCAGAACTTTTCATACATACTGTTCTATACAAGACCGGACTATCATAGCCTACAACCCAGCTCTACATCCAGCCCATAATGAACTAGGAGGCAGACAGAATGTTTGCATGCTTCTGTGTGGATATCACTCACCAGCTAATCATAGGCTTGGGTTCCCCTTCTACATGTACTCGTAGAATGACTTCTTGGCCCTCAAACACCATCTGATCTGACAGTGCCACCTACAAATAAAAATAACGAGATTGGTCAAAGGAAAGGAAAACCTGCACAACAAACATGAATTCCAGGTATAGATATTTTATAGATAGTTACATTTGTCCAACTTAGGCCACCATAACTTTGTATATACCATGCAAAAAGAGAAAGGCTGGTGCCAACGGAAGTCGGGTTTTAGTCGATTTCCATGGCACCAGCCTTTCTCCATTTTTTGTATGCATTATAAATAAATAAATAATTGAATAGATTTCTCTCGGACGAGGTGGAGAATGTAACATCGCTTCCCTCCATCTTGTTCAATCAGAAAATGCTCTGCATTTATTCTGAAGATGCAAAGCATTCTCTGAATGGCACCCATAGCGAGCGACCAATCTCCTGTCTTCAGAACTGAATTCCTTAATAAGTAAGGAAGAGCTCATGGCCCAACTTTATGATAGATACCCTCTATTCTCTTCCTCCTGGGGACACTGGATCCCCCTCTCCTGACTCCCTCTTTCTCAATTCCTCCTCTATATCCTCTTCCACCATTTCCCTTTTTCTTGCCTTTCCTAATCTTTCTTTCAGACCTTCTGTTGGTTTGGACCAGCGGTCTCCAAACTATGGTCCAATACGACCCTTTGCTTGCCTATACCCAGCCCATGGTGGACTATTTTCCCCACTGATATGAGGCTCTGTTCCTTCCACTAACACCAGCAATGAGGCACCATTCCTCCCACTGACACCAACAATGGGGCACTAATCCTCCCACTGACACAAACAATGGGGTACTATTCATTCTACTAATACTAATGATGGGGCACTATTCCTCCTCTGCTTGACCACAGTCACTATGTAATTATTTTACTGACCACCAAGCCCGAGGTATTGGTAACTCCCACTGTTAACAGCCTGGCTCCCCCAGAGTCTGAAGGATGGTAATCTGACCCTCATAGGTTGAGTAGCTCTACCCAATTATTAAGACTTGAATACCCTGCCATTCCCTCCCACCAGGGAAGGCATTAATATTGTTTTATAGACAGAGAGGCCGGCATTCTAGCTAAGAGTCATCGAACACGGCCATATGTATTTACATTTCTTGGCGAGTACATTGTCATTGCATTGAACAATTCTCATCCTGTATATCAGATGTAGTATTCCTCTCTTTTGTTCTTTTGGACAGTCTTGAGGCACCCTTTAAAAATTATGGACAGTCTCGAGGCACAGCGAGCCCCCCACTGACATCAGGGTCCCCAGAGAGCACTCCCTTACATCAGGGTCCCCAGAGAGCCTCCTCCTTACATCAGAGTCCCCAGAAAGCCTCCCCTTTAAAATCAGGGTCCCAGAGAGCCTCCCCCTTAAAATCAGGGTCCCAGAGAGCCTCCCCCTTAAAATCAGGGTCCCAGAGAGCCTCCCCTTAAAATCAGGGTCCCCAGAGAGCCTCCCCCTTAAAATAAGGGTCCCCAGAGAGCCTCCCCCTTAAAATCAGGGTCCCAGAGAGCCTCCCCCTTAAAATTAGGGTCCCCAGAGAGCGCCCCCCTTACATTAGAGTCCCCAAAGAGCCTCCCCTTTAAAATCAGGGTCCTTGGGGACCCCTGCCGAGACTCGGGGCTATGGGCCCCAGATTCGGGGCTATAGCCCCAAAAGCCACCCCCTAGCGACGCCACTGCTGACTAGTATTCCTATGTTTATCTTCCCCCTCAGTTTTTTTCCATCACTCAGCTAATGTGACCCCCAACGCTGATGGAGAGGGTCAAACAAGGATGCTATGCAGGTGATTGACATCCTCCTTATCAACTGATGATGCCATTGGTCGTTAGGACGCCGGCAGCTAGAAGGTTGTAATGGTGCACAATGAAAATCTGTGGCTTTGTGTAACTAAAAGGCAGGCTTCATCCACACGCCAGCTTCTATACAATTTTTGGGCCATTTTTAGGCATTTTGTCAAGGCACCCCTGAAGAAACCTCAAGGCAACCTGGTTGAAAAAGGCTGGTCTAGACAGCCAGGTACACAAGCTCCCGTGCTTTTTTCACCTTGAATGAGGGAGGGGCTTTGAAGGTCACCATAGTGGCTTTGCCAGGCATTACGCGCTGGGGTGTGGCGGGCTCACTTAAATCTTCCTGGGGGCTCAAATACTCATCATCAGATGTAATGGGACTCAGAACATCTTTGGGAGTGCCGCGGTGAGCAGGAGAATCAGTGGCAGGTGCTGCAAAGGAAAAGAACAAGATTTTTAGATACTTGATCGGGATAATCTTTTATAAATCTCTTGGCAAAAACATAAAAAGCCCTTCTGATATAAACACATAATACAATTTTATTTTTTATTTCTTTACAAATGCCCCTGTTATGGTACACACGATCAGACTTTCCGCCAAAAAAAACGTGGATTTCTGTTTGAAGGTCACACAAATGTTGTCCAACAATTACGAACGTGGGAACGCGGTGACGTACAAGACGTACGACGAGCCAAGAAAAAGGAAGTTCAATAGCCAGTGCGGCTCTTCTGCTTGTTTCCGAGCATTCGTGAACTTTTTTGCGAAGGACTTGTGTACACATGATCGGACTTTTCGACAACAACGTTTTGTTGGCGGAAAATTTGAGAACCTGCTAGCAAACATTTGTTGGCGGAAAGTCCGACAGCAAATGTTCGATGGAGCGTACACACGGTCGGACTTTCCCGACAACAAGCTCACATCCAACATTTCCTGGCGGAAAATCCGACCGTGTGTACGCGGCATTATAGGCAAACTTGTCCTAAAATGGCGTGAGACAAGTCGGATGCGATTGATATAGCGCATAGTCATTGTTTTGAAGCTGCTATTTTCAAACTTTGCTAATGGTAAAACCTTAACCCCACCCCCCTCTCACCCCTGACCCTGGAAAAATGGGAATCCATGATAAATTCTGTATACAGCTGCATATAACAGCACAGGATGTTCGGACAAATTTTAAAAAATGTGGTCCTCGTGGCTGGAAACTCAGGATAGTGCTCTTAACCTCCCTGGCGGTATGATTATGTCAGATTTTTGATGCTCAAAGCGGTACACTTGTTTTGCATGGAAATTTGGCGTTTTATGCGGCGTACACACGGCCGGAATTTCTGATGGAAACAGTCCGATTGGATATTTTCATTGGATTTTCCGACCGTGTGTATGCCCAACGGTCTTTTTCTGCCTGCATTTCTGACGGACTTTGGATTGAAAACCTGTTCTTAATTTTTCCGACGGAAAAACCTTCTATTTGATTTTCCGATCGTGTGTATGCGATTCCGACACGCAAAATGTTGACGCATGCTCGGTAACAATTCGACGCATGCTCAGAAGCATTAAACTTCCCTTTTATAGTGCTGTTGAATGTGTTTTATGCCGTGGTGTTATTGACTGTCGGAATTTGGTGTGACCGTGTGTAGGCAAGACAGTTTGAGCGAAATTCTGGAATTCTGACGGGAAAACCATCAGAGCTTTTTACGACGAGAATTCCGACCGTGTGTACACGGCATTATATTGTAGGCCTGTAATTCTTAGCAATAACACACTTAAATCTGTCCAAACAAGAGTCTAGTAGACATCCCGGGTATGATAAAGTTTGAAACACGAAATCATAAATTATAATATACAATTATGTAATAAATAATATATATATAATATATAATTATAATAAATAACTATAAATAATAACAAATAATAATATAATAATAATAATAAAATGTATTCAATAATGTAATCAAATCAAAAACACTGAAATTTGCTCAGTCACAGATTTGTCGCTGTCGTCAGTTTCAGTGTTTGAGGACGAATTTCCCCACAAATCACTATCGCTCAATTCTGCAAGTGATTCTAATTTACTATCGCTGTTTTCTAGCTGGTCTAAAACCACTTTTGACATAAAGGGACACTTTTTGGTTGCTATGGACAATCTCCAGTTTCCAGGCAGAAAGAACAGTATATATAATATAAAAACTACATGCAGGGCACTGGACTAACCACTAGGGACAAAAGGGATGTGAAATAAATTGATACAGTAATGTAATCTGTAAGATTACAGTGTACTTATATGTATTGTGTGTTTTGAATTTGGCGCCGTTCCCCGTCCCCGTGCATCCAACGCTCACAGGGAACAGAGCCCGGCATTGTGATGAATCGAGCGGAGGACACGGCCCGCACACTGCTGGGAGACATAGCAGGATCCTGGGGACAAAGTAAGTAGACATGTGCACAACAAAAAAATGTGTTTATTTTCGTTTCGTTTCCGAAAAAAATTTGTTTATTTTCGTTTCCGTTGATTCGTAACGATTCGTACATTCGTAAGTCGTCGGTGTTCGTATTCGTAACACTTCGTACATTCGTAAGAGTTATTTTTCGTTGATTCGTTTTTTCGTTAGTTTAATTTTCGTTTATTCGAAATTCGGACGCATTCGTATTTATTCGTACATTTGTAGATTCGTAATCGGAGCATAATTCATAATTTTATGTACCGTATTTTCCGGCGTATAAGACGACCTTTTACACTTTAAAAAACTGGCCAAAAAGCAGGGGTCGTCTTATACGCCGGGTCAGCCCCTCGGATGCCTGCTGGGTGTTCGGTAATACTGTATGTAGCTTTGGCTACATACAGTATCTACCGCTGAGCCAATCCCAGTGAGCGATGTATTCAAATGAATACAGAGCCTGCTCGGATTGGAGTAACAACCTCTGCCAATCCGAGCAGGCTACTCTGTAGCCTGCTCGGATTGGCTTTGAGAGTCAGAGAGGCGCGGGCTGATGATGTTACAGCCTCTGCCAATCCAAGCAGGCTTTGTATTCATTAATAGAATACATCGCTCGCCGTGATTGGCTCCAGCAAAAGCAGGAAGAAGGATATGGCGCCCGCTCCAGCTCCAGCAAGAAGGAAGAAAAATGAAGCCTCGGAAGCCTCGGAAGGGGGGTCGTCTTATACGGTAAGTACAGGAAAAAAATGCTTAAAAAAATGTAAGATTAGGGGGTCGTCTTATACGCCCCGCCGCCTTATACACCGGCAAATACGGTAATGTATATGTTATTATTACATTTTAATAATTTACGAATCGAAAAAAAAAAGTTACGAATCGAAAAAAAAAGTTACGAATGTACAAATTTTTTCGTTCAATCTATTCGAAGCACGTTAAGCATCGCCATTGTAAGAGACACGGAAAATTACCAATTCAACAAAAAAAAAAGTTACGAATGTAAAAAAAAAGGTACGAATCGAAAAAAAAAAAAAGTTACGAATGTACAAATTTTTTCGTTCAATCTATTCGAAGCACGTTAAGCATCGCCATTGTAAGAGACACGGAAAATTACCAATTCAACAAAAAAAAAAGTTACGAATGTACAAATTTTTTCATTCATTTTCGTTGTTCCTTTTTTTGTTTTTCGGATTTTCTTCATTCGTACATTCGTTGTTTCTAATTTGTTTTTTCAGATTTTCGTTGTTTTTCGGATTCGTTCGATTCGAACGATTCGTTAATCGGATTCGTACGATTCGAACGATTCGTTATTGCTATGTCTAAAGGTAAGTAACTTTGCCTGGATCCTGCGATGCGATCCCAAGTGTGGCTCGGGGTTACCGCTTTTGGTACTGAAAATTCACCCCGAGCCACACTCAGGAATACCAACCTTGCTGATGCCTGACATAACGAAGCAACGACTCCAACTGATGGAGATGCAAGTGGCCCCCCCCCCCCCCTACTATAAAGTTCCTCTCACTTGATGACTTTTTTGAGTTCACCTCTAGAACGTCTTCTGCTGTAGCTCCAGTGGGAACCCTAGCCCTAACTGATTATACTGGGGCTGATACTATGATCAGACATTGCTTATAGTGAAATCTCAACCCCCTCGACCCTAGAAAGATGGAAATCCCTGATAAATTCTGCTTTCCCTCTGTAAACAGCTGCATATGACAGCAGAGGATTTTCACCAAAATTTGATGAAATGTGGTCCTCGCGGCTGCAAACCGATGATACTACAATCTTAAACTAAGGTTCTCCGCTCTAAAGAACCTTGCCAGTGCTTTACCTAGCTATGCAACAATTCCATCTGCTGGAGATGTAAGTGCCCCCCTCAACTATAAAGTTCCTCTCACTCCTCTGGAACATTCTTTGCTGTAGATATGGATGTGTATCTATACCTTTGTCTACAGCAGTGGTCTCCAAACTGCGGCCCGGGGGCCAGATGCAGCCCTTTGCTTGCTCTTATCCAGCCCTTGGGGCACTGTTTCATCCACTAATACCAACAATGGGGCATTATTCCTCCCACTGACACCAATGAAGGGGCACAATGGGGCCCAGCGAACCCCAATGACCCACAATTCCTCCCAGTGACAACAACAATGGGGTCCAGCGACCCCAATGGTGGAGCACAATTCCCCCCAATGACACTACTGATGTGGCACAATTACTCCCAATGAAACAGACAATGGGGCATTACCTATGTCCCACTGACTTTGGAAAATGTTCTACTCCCGAAACCACCCCCCCCCCCCTCATCAAATCATTCTCTGCATCTATTACCTTTTGTACCACCACCCCCTTCCTTTAGAATGTAAGCTCTACGAGCCGGGCCCTCCTGTACCTTCTGTATTGAATTGCACTGTAATTGTGCTGTCCCCCCTCTACAGTGTAAAGCGCTGCGTAAACTGTTGGTGCTATGTAAATCGTGAATAATAATAATACTCCCAATGACCACAGTCCAGCCTTCCTAAAGTCTGAAGGACGGTGAATTGACCCTTTGTTTAGAAAGTTTAGAGACCCCTGGTGTAGAGCACCCTGCATCCATAATACCTAGGTGTTAGACATTAATCATTGTAAATAGAAACTGTGCTAAGTGCTAAAAAAAAAAAAAATGAGATAAATCAAACACCAGAATGGCACAGCGGCATGCAAAAAAAATACAATTGCTCAAATAACATTAACCTAATATTGTTGCACTGTGCATAATAATACTACCAAATTGTGCAAAACAAAAAAAATAATGTGTCAACATATAAACAATTGGTATCAAATATATTTCTTAAGAAAATTATGATCACTAAAAACAGTTAACTGTGAAAACAATAGAGTCCATATAAAGTAAATAGTCCATAAACGTATAAATTCAATGTTAAAGCAAATTAACCACTTTCAGCCCCGGAACAATTTGCAGCCAAAGGACTAGGCCCCTTTTTGCGATTTGGCACTGCGTCGCTTTAACTGACAATTGCGCGGTCGTGCGACGTGGCTCCCAAACAAAATTGACGTCCTTTTTTTCCCACAAATAGAGCTTTCTTTTGGTGGTATTTGATCGCCCCTGCGGTTTTTATTTTTTGCGCTATAAACAAAAAAGAGCGACAATTTTGAAAAAAAAACGCATTCTTTTTTATTTTTTTTGCTATAATAAATATCCCCCAAAAATATATAAAAAAACATTTTTTTTTCCTCAGTTTAGGCCGATACGTATTCTTCTACATATTTTTGGTAAAAAAAATCGCAATAAGCGATTATTGATTGGTTTGCGCAGAAGTTATAGCGTTTACAAGATAGGGGATAGTTTTATAGCATTTTTATTAATAATTTTTTTTTATTAGTAATGGCGGCGATCAGCGATTTTTATTGTGACTGCGACATTATGACGGACACATCGGACATTTTTGACACATTTTTGGGACCATTGTCATTTATACAGCAATCAGTGCTATTTAAATGCATTGATTCCTGTGTAAATGACACTGGCAGTGAAGAGGTTAACCACTAGGTGGCAGTGTAGGAGTTAAGTGTGCCTAGAGGTGTGTTTCTTACTGTGGGGGGGCGTGGCTGTCAGCTAGTGAATGCTGATCTCTGCTCCAATCACAGGGAGCAGAGATCGGCATTGCTAGGCAGAACGGGGAGATGCTGTTTATTTCCACATCTCCCCGTTCAGCCTTCCCGTGAGACGATCGCGGGTGTCCCCGCGGCGAACGAGGACCCGCGACCGGCGGCATCTTAAAGGGGACGTATATATACGTCCTTATGCCTGTCCGTGCCATTCTGTCGACGTATATCGTCGTGCGCCGGTCGGTGAAGCGGTTAAAGAGGAACTGCAGTCTGCTCACATAATTTGTAATAAAAACATCTTTGTCATTCTGAAGCTTCCCTCCAACCACTTTGAATATTATTTGATATATACTGTGATTCTGTACTTGCCAAATATGCTGCAGAAATCTCCCTCCACTGAGTCTGGCTGCAGCCATGTTAACTGTGGGCAGATGAAGCTGCTGCCTGTTCACTTCCTGGATTTACACAGACACACAGAGGCACACCTCCAGCCCTGCAGCTCTCATTGGCCCTCTTATGACTCACCCCCCCCCCCTTCCTGGCAAACTCTCACGAGAGTGAGAGGGAGAGCTGTGTATTATGTCATAATCCTAGGCTAAGGACCAGACAAGAAACAGGAAGTTGGCTGTATAAGGTATTTACTGGCAGAAAAAAAAAAGTTTTACTATCCAAAGTTAAAACAACAACAAGGGCAGAAGGTTTAATAGATGGAAAGATGAAAAAAGGACAGAAGGTCCGCTTTAAAGTCCATCATATCAGTGGAAGGAATTGTGCCCCAAGGGCCACATAAAGGCCCTCGGACCGCACTTTAGAGATCCCTGCTTTAAATCATTGATGCGTGACCAGTGAACCCACCACTGCTTTTCACACAGCCTCTTACCAGATCGTTAGACCCCAAATTATAGGTGGTCTAACAAAGTGTGATGCTGCATAGATCTCGCACCATGGATCTGTTTGTATATATGGAACACACGTATCCCGATGTTATACTCCAGTCCTCTATTCTGCTCTGTATACAAGCTCGGCCAGAACAGATAAAACTCCAAATAGTGTGATACCGTCAGACTATAAAAAAACGACTTACAAAACTCCAATGTATATGCGCATAATAATTAAAACCGGCTCTGGTTCTGGCTCCAGACAGGTGTGGGTGACATCAGCACAAAGTCCGTCCTACCCCTTGGGGGCT
Organism: Lithobates sylvaticus; assembly: GCA_028564925.1. NCBI lineage: Eukaryota > Metazoa > Chordata > Amphibia > Anura > Ranidae > Lithobates > Lithobates sylvaticus. Next base: position 25,079,985 of record CM053031.1, read on the forward strand.
ATGTGAATAGCAGTGGTGGGTTCACTGGTCACGCATCATTAGTTTAAAGCAGTCTTTTTCAACCAGGGTGCCTAGGCATGGGGAGCCTCAATAATTTTCAAGGGTGATGATGAACATTCATTTTTTTCACATTGAATTTATAAGTTTATGGACTACCATATATACTTGAGTATAAGCCGAGTTTTTCAGCACATTTTTTTGTGTTGAAAATGCCCCCCTCGGCTTATACTCGAGTCAATCATTTTTCTGCTGCAGAAAATGAAATTTTCCGAACCGACTTTGGGGCCCCGTATCTTGGGGCCACTTAGTGCTAGAAACCCCAAATTTGGTGTGCAAACCCAGTGGAACCAACAATACAACATATCCAAGTTGGGGTTCCTAGCACCAAGTGCCTCCGAGATACGGGGCCCCAAAGACGGTTCGGAAAATGTCATTCTCTGCTGCAGAAAAGTGCTTGACATTTTCTGAACCGACTTTGGGGCCCCGTATCTCGGGGCCACTTAGTGCTAGCCCAGCTTTGGATATGTTATAGTGCTCGTTCCATTGGGTTTGCACACCAAATTTGGGGATCCTAGCACTAAGTGGCCCTAAGATACAGGGCCCCAAAGTCGGTCAACTGTGTCCATCTGCCTCAATGCCCTTTGGGTCCCCGAACAAAAATGGGTCCCTGAAAAAATGGGTCCCCGAAAAAATGGGTCCCCGAAAAAATGCAATAAAAAAAAATGCAATAAAAAAAAATGCAATAAATCTATCCCCTATTTTGTAGACGCTATAACTTTTGCACAAACCGATCTATATACGCTGTTTGCGTTTTTTTTTACCAAAAATATGTAGAAGAATACGTATCGGCCTAAAGTGAGTAAAAAAATGTTTTTTTTTTTTTTTTTAAAATTGGATATTTATTATGGCAAAAAGTAAAAAAATATTGTGTTTTTTTTTTTTCAAAATTGTCGCTCTTCTTTTGTTTATAGCGCATGAAATAAAAAACGCAGAGGTGATCAAATACCACCAAAAGAAAGCTCTATTTGTGCGAAAAAAAGGACGTCAATTTTGTTTGGGTGCAACATCGCACGACCGCGCAATTGTTAGTTAAAGCGACGCGGGGCCGAATCGCAAAAAGTGCTCTGGTAAGGAAGGGGGTAAAATCGCCCGGTGCTGAAGTGGTTAAAGAACCCCCCCAAAGTCCACTCCGGCCTTTGTGAAAAGCAATTCACATTAGCAAAACGCTAAAGCCCTGCGCTTTATTATATAAGTTTGGTTATTCTGTACGCTTTGAAATATTTATCCGCTCGCCATCCTTAATATGAGTCTGTAACAACTCGTTCCGTCTACGCTCCACTATTGTAGCAAAAAAAGTTGAAAGTTAAAATCCAAATTTCATTAATGCCAAAAATGGCTCCAGGCCAGAGACCCCCCTTCCCTCCTCCTCCTCCCCACCCCCCCCAAACACGCAAAGAACTGGCACCATGCCCAACTGCCAAAAAAAGACACTGCAGCCTGTGCTAGCAGTACATAGGGATAGACAGAGACAGAAGGCATACAATGACACAGACGCACACATATTAACTTACCGGGTGACAGCTACAGACACTCGGGACCATCCTTGTCTAGAAATCAGGTGTATACGAGGGCATGAGACCAAACCTTCACCGCAGGCAGGGCACAGGCAGGCAAAATGGCAAGGGCCGGAAAAAGGGGGTAGAGTGAAAGCAAAGGGGCAAAGCGGGTTTCTGAGGAAGAGCGGAGCTTGCAAGAAGAAGAGTGCAGGGAGGGGAGTACAGAGAAAGAAGAAAGATGCACATAAAAAGGAAAAAAGCACAGAGGGAAGAGAGGGAAGGGACAAGGGAGGGGAGACCGAACATGACGAGGTCACCTCCAGTACAATCTGTTGCTGTATTTAGACTCTCGCCCGCCTCGCTCCCTCCCCACTACAAACTCACCAGCACACACAGCGAGGAAGACACAGAACAGGACAGAGAGGGTAGAGAAGACGGCGATGGAGAGGGACGAGGGCGAGGAAAGCGCAGCAATACGGTCCCTGGAACAGAGTGCGGCCACGCAACATCCTCCAGGGCTCCTTCCCACAAAAAAAAAAAAAACCCTGCACCGCCTGTGCCCTTTAGGACTCACAATAAATACTATTCATGGAGGCACAAGGTGCTCATGTTTCTTAACTGTTGCGCCACCAAAGTAGCCAGTTATATACTGCCGTCCGACAATGACAGGCGACTTGTGCAATGACAAGCCCCGAGAGTTGGAATCCCTGTGGGGGGGGCAAGGGCTGAGCTAACGAGAATATAGTTATGATACGAGTCCAAAATAACTGGCACGCTAAGTCGCCGGCTTTGCAGGACATGAATGAAATGCGCTTGATAAGTATAGAAACTATAATCCGCGTGTAAGTCGTTGCTCGGCGGTGCATACGATGTGATGCGATTACCCGTCAATGCGACATACACTGTATATAAAATGTATATAGTACTGTGCAAAAGTCTTAGGCAGGCGTGAAAAATGCTGTAAATGAAGAATGCTTTCAGAAATAGAAGTGCTAACCACTTGACATCCACGTTATGGCCGAATGACGGCCACAACGCGGATCTCAATTCCCGGGAGGCAGTCATATGACGGCCTCCCCTGGGCACGCTCCCTGCGCGCACCCTGCAGGGCGCGCGCTGAGCGCGCTGTGATCACTGAGTCACTGAGACTCGGGTGATCAGCGATCTGAGTAAGGGGCGGGTCCCGACCCTTTACCATGTGATCAGCTGTCAGCCAATAACAGCTGATCACATGATGAAAACAAAAGCTCGGTGATCGTTTTTTTTTTTTCTCCTCACGTTGACAACGGAGGAGAAAAAAAAAAAGCCGATCTCCGGCTCATCTGCAAGGGACATCGTTCCCAAAAAGTCAGAGGCAATTATGCCTCATGTATGCCACCTGTCAATGCCCACAAGTGCCACCTGTCAATGCCCACAAGTGCCACCTATCAATGCCCACAAGTGCCACCTGTCAATGCCCACAAGTGCCACCTATCAATTCCCACCAGTGCCGCCAATCAGTGCCACCTAAAAGTGCTGCCTATCAGTGTAACCCATCAGTGCCCATCACTGCCACCCATCAGTGCCCATCACTGCCACCTATCGGTGCCCATCACTGCCGCCTCATCAGCGTACATCAATGACGGACAAAAATGACCCATTTAACATTTTTATAACAAAATTTAAAAAGAAAAAACATTTTCTTTATTTTTTTATTCGTTTTTTTTTCTTTTTTTTTTTTAACAAAAAATAAAAATCGCAGAGGTGATCAAATACCACCAAAAGAAAGCTCTATTCGGGGGAAAAAAATGATAAAAATTGTATTAGGGTACAGTGTTGTATGACCCCGCAATTGTCATTCAAAGTGCGACAGCGCTGAAAGCTCAAAATTGGTCTGGATAGGAGGGGGGATTTAAGTGCCCAGTAAGCAAGTGGTTAATAGTTTATTTTTTTATCAATTAACAAAATGGAAAGTTAAAGAAACAGAGGAGAAATCCAAAGCAAATCAATGTTTGGTGTGACCACCCTTTACCTTTGTAGCGCCGACACTTTTCTAAAGTGTGCGCTATATATGCAAATTTAGTTTTTCCAGAACTGTAATGGAGTTCTGGGAGTTAATTGTACAGGTCTTTTACTTTGGCATCAGTTTGGCTGGGCTGTCCTGGGGTTCTGCCTGGTCATAGGTGAGGTGAGGCACCTGTGACAGGCTGAGAACCAAACCTGATTGGACATGTTAGGTACCAATCTTTCTCAGAGCCAATCAGTGGGTGCGTCTCACCCCGCTGCGTATTCTGGGAAGGGGTATTTAAGATGCTGAAGTCACTCTTTGATTCCTGGTTCTGGTCCGGACCAACCACGTGAGGGGTCCCGGACCCAGGAGTGTCTGCCGTCCCATGGTTGATATGGTGTCAGGGTGATTGAAGCACATTATTTCTATTGTTACATTGTAATATATAATGAAGTGGTTCAACTCACCATAAAGCAAAATCAGTGGGAGCCCTTGGCGTGTCACTTGCCACAGCTCCTGCCATCAGATGCAGCTTGTCACTTGCCACTGTCACCTGCCACCATTTGGAGATTGTCACTTGTCACGTCGCCTGCCACCAGGTGTGGATGATCGCTTGCCACCGACACCTGCCACCATTTGCAGATTGTCACTTGCCACCGTCACCTGCCACCATTTGCAGATTGTCACTTGCCACCGTCACCTGCCACCATTTGCAGATTGTCACTTGCCACTGTCACCTGCCACCATTTGCAGATTGTCACTTGCCACCGTCACCTGCCACCATTTGCAGATTGTCACTTGCCACTGTCACCTGCAACCATTTGCAGATTGTCACTTGCCACTGTCACCTGCCACCATTTGCAGATTGTCACTTGCCACCGTCACCTGCCACCATTTGCAGATTGTCACTTGCCACCGTCACCTGCCACCATTTGCAGATTGTCACTTGTCACGTCGCCTGCCACCATTTGCAGATTGTCACTTGCCACTGTCACCTGCCACCATTTGCAGATTGTCACTTGCCACTGTCACCTGCCACCATTTGCAGATTGTCACTTGCCACTGTCACCTGCCACCATTTGCAGATTGTCACTTGCCACTGTCACCTGCCACCATTTGCAGATTGTCCCTTGCCACTGTCACCTGCCACCATTTGCAGATTGTCACTTGCCACTGTCACCTGCCACCATTTGCAGATTGTCACTTGCCACTGTCACCTGCCACTAGATGTGGATGATCGCTTGCCGCGTCACCTGCCACTATTAGCAGATTGTCACTTGCCAGCTAATGCCACCAAATGTACATTGTGAGGGCAGAAGAGCGGTGATGCGGGCCAGGCAGTGAGAGATGATGTCATCACTCTGTTCCCTGCCTCACCCCTGACATTGAAGAGGCTCGCACTGTGAGGGCGCAGGAGAGGTGATGCGGGGGGGGGGGGGAGAGATTATGTAATCTCTGCTCCCCCCCCCCCCCCCCCCCCACGATTCTTCTCCCTTCTGCCTGCCTGGTGCTCTCATGCAGCCGCCCGCCCAACGCACCCATTGGATCAACTGTGGGTATAGAATGGGGGTATATGGGATTGTATGATATAATTATTTTTATTTTTTTTGTGGTTGAACTGGATGGACTTGTGTCTTCTTTCAACCTAACTAACTATGTAACTATGTAACTATGTAACTATGCCCGGCTGCAGAGAGGCCACAGCCCGCTGCGATAAGAGACTCGGGGCTATGGGCCCCAGATTTGGGTCTCTAGCCTCAAAGGCCACCCCCTAGCGACGCCTGCACAGAGTCCTAGCCTCAACCTGATAGAACACCTTTGGGATGAATTAGAGAGGAGACTGCGAGCCAGGCCTTCTCGTCCAACATCAGTGCCTGACCTCACAAAGGCACTTCTGGAAGAATGGTCAAACATTCCCATAGACACACTCCTAAACCTTGTAGACAGACTTCCCAGAAGAGTTGAAGCTGTTATAGCTGCAAAGGGTGGGCCAACTCAATATTGAACCCTACGGACTAATGCCCCATACACACGGTCGAAAATTCCCATGGAAAATGTCAGATCGGACCATGTTGTCGGAAAATCTGCCCGTGTGTGGGCTCCATCGGACTTTTTCCGTGGGAATCTACGACGGAAAAAATTTGAGAACCTGCTCTCAAATTTTCCAACAACAAAATCCGATCGGACTTTTTCCAATCGTGTGTCGAGAATTCCGACGGACAAAGTGCCACGCATGCTCAGAACAAATTACGAGACCAAAGCTATTGGCTACTAGCCTCTACGTAGTTCCGTCGTACGCAACTTTGTCCGACCGTGTGTATGCAACACCAGTGTCGGACAAAATCCGTCGGAAAAAATCTTTTTTTGTGGTCGGAATTTCCGACCGTGTGTACGGGGCAGCATAAGGCTCCATGCACACTGAAGCTCATAAACTGCAGTTTATTGGAGTTTGGGCGTTTTTTTGAAAAGCCCATAAACTCCACTCTATGTTAGCCTATGTGTCCATGCACACATTGAAGTTTTTTAGCTTTAATGAGCAGTGGAGTTTATGGGCTTTTTTCTGAACGCCAGAAATTTGCGTTCAAAGTGCCGTTTTTCACCGCCAAAAAAGCCAAACGCTGATAAACGCTGATGAACGCTCGTTAATTAGCGTTCAGCGTTCTATTTTTTCAATGCATTGTGGGAGTTTAGAATACATTGTGGGATTTTTGGAGTGTCCTCTGTGTATTTTTTATTAAAACACTGATAAACGCTAACGCTATAAAACGCTCATAAACGCTAGTACAAAACGCTGTTAAAAGCTTGTTTTTCAACCAGCGTTTTTCTGCCAGCAATCTGGCGTCCAGAAACAGCTTTTTTGAGCTCCAGTGTGCATGGAGCCTAAGACTGGAATGCTATTAGGCTCCATGCACACTGAAGCTCATAAACTGCAGTTTATTGGAGTTTGGGTGTTTTTTTTTTTTAAAAGCCCATAAACTCCACTCTATGTTAGCCTATGTGTCCATGCACACATGGACGTTTTTTAGCTTTAATGAGCAGTGGAGTTTATAGGCTTATTTCTGAACGCCAGAAATTTGCATTCAAAGTGCCGTTTTTCCGCCCACGTTTAACAGGGGCGTGTAATTACACAGAAAAAGTCAAACGCTGATAAACGCTAATAAACGCTCATTAATTAGCGTTCAGCGTTCTATTTTTTTTCAATGCATTGAGGGAGTTTGGAATACATTGTGGGATTTTTGGAGTGTCCTCTGTATATTTTTATTTTAAAAAAAGCCCATAAACGCTAACGCTATAAAACGCTCATAAACGCTAGTACAAAATGCTGTTAAAAGCACATTTTTCAACCAGCGTTTTCTGCCAGCAATCTGGTGTCCAGAAAAAGCTTTTATGAGCTTCAGTATGCATGGAGCCTTAAAGTTCATGTGCGTATAAAGGCAGGTGTCCCAATACTTTTGACAATATAGTGTATTCTGGTTGAAAAAGGACACAAGTCCATCTATTTCAACCAATAAAAGGGGGGGGGGATCATACAATCCCATATACACAATCCTATACCCACAGTTGATCCAGAGGAAGGCAACAAAAAAAATAGCAAAGCATGATCCAATTTTCTCCAGCAGGAAAATCAGCAGAACTTTGCTGCAGTTACTAAGGTCCGGGGAAAATGAGTGCAACTGCACTTGCAAAGTGCACAATCTGTTTGCCTTTAGTAAATCCACCCCACAGTGCTAATGGCACATTGCCTGTTGTGTGCTGCCTGTCAATCCAGCAAAAAGCTACAGAATGACAGAGCGGTAATGAGTTTATATAACAAAAAGGACAATAATGACCTGCAAAAACCCTGACATTTCATAAGGCTATTACATGTCGCTATGACTTGTAATATCCACTAAACATGTGCAATTCGTTTAGTTACGAATTCGTTTTGCGTTCAAATTCGTTATATTCGTTCATTCGTAATCGTACGAAAGAACGAATGGTTTACTAAAAATTCTAACGAAAAACGAACTATCGAAAAGAACGAATATGAAAACAACGAAAATACAAAATAATTAAAGCGGAGTTCCACCCAAAAATGGAACTTCCGCTTTAAGCACTCCTCACCCCCTTACATGCCACATTTGGCATGTCATTTTTTTTGGGGGGGGGAGTGGGGGCTTCATTAGGAGGGGGACTTCCTGTCCCACTTCCTCCTTCCGCCCAGGGACCACCAAGGTGACTCCTCCCTCTAGGCGATCTCCTGGGACACGTGACAGGTCCCAGGAAATCGCCTATCCACTCCGGGAGCGCAGCGCGACTCGCGCATGCGCCGTGCGTGCCTGGCCGTGAAGACGAAAGCTGTCACGGCTGGGTGCCCTGAGTGGCAATGGAGGCGCCGGCGGAGAGGAGGGGGAGAGGAGCGACACCCCGTTCGGCCGCATCGCTGGACCGTGGAACAGGTAAGTGTCTGTTTATTAACCACTTGCTTACCGGGCCTATTTTGGCCTATTTTCCTTCATGTAAACATCATCATTTTTTTGCTAGAAAATTACTCAGAACCCCCAAACATTGAGTACGTTTTTTTAGCAGACACCCTAGGGAATAAAATGGCGGTCATTGCAACTTTTTATCTCACACGGTATTTGCGCAATAATTTTTCAAACGCCTTATTTGGGGAAAAAAAACGGTTTCATGAATTAAAAAATAAGAAAACAGTAAAGTTAGCCCAATTTTTTTATATAATATGAAAGATGATGTTACGCCGAGTAAATAAATACCAAACATGTCACGCTTTAAAATTGCGCACAACCGTGGAATGGCGCCAAACTTCGGTACTTAATAATCTCCATAGGCGACGCTTTAATATTTTTTACTGGTTACCAGTTTAGAGTTACGGAGGAGGTCTAGTGCTAGAATTGTTGTACGCGCTCTAACGCACGCGGCGATACCTCACATGTGTGGTTTGAGCGGCGTTTACATATGCGGGCGGGACTTGCGTGTGCGTTAGCTTCTGATCGCGAGCTACAGGGGACAGGGGCGTTTTAATTTTTTTTTTTTTATTTATTTTTTTTTTTTTTACTTAATTTTTTTTATTTTTACACTTTTTAAAAATCACTTTTATTCCTATTACAAGGAATGTAAACATCCCTTGTAAACATCCCTTGTAATAGGAATGTATGTGACAGGTCCTCTTTATGGAGAGATGTGGGGTCAATAAGACCCCACATCTCTCCTCCAGGCTGGAAAGCATGAGATCGGTAAAAAAATTTTTACCGATCTCATGCTGACAGCCGCGATCGCGGCTTTGTTTATTTTCGGGTACCTCCGACGGTCATAGAGATGACTGGTGACCATCTGGTCACCGGAAATCTCTATGCTCGTCATCCGGCGGCGAGCGATTTTCTTTCTCCGGGCCCCCGATGGCACGGGAGAGCCCGGAGAAGCACCGGATGGCGGCGGGAGGGGGGGGGGGTGTCCCCTCCTGCTGCCTATAAGAACGATCAGGCGGCGGAACTGCCGCTATGATCGTTCTTATGGTGCACAGAATCGCCGGCCGGTAAAAATGATATCTGAATGATGCCAATAGCTGCACCCATCATTCAGATATCACCACTCAAAGTCAAGGACGTCATATGACGTCCTTGGTAATCAAGTGGTTAAAAGTCAGCAACTACACTTTTTGTAGCTGCTGACTTTTAAAATGCCTGGAACTCCCCTTTAAATTAGAAACAACGAAACTACGAAAGAATGAAAATCCGAAAAACAAAAACAGAAACAACGAAAATACCGAACAAAGATTCAAAAATAACGAAAATCAAAATGAACAAAAAATCGAAATTCGGAAAAAAGGAAATCAAAACAACGAAAATACGAAATAACGAAAATTATGCTGATCGAGAATTCGAAAGAACGAATGTTAGTTCTGATTCTGAAATATTCCATCCAGAGTCCAGATAGGGTGTGGTTGGGTCGGAGGCTCTGTGTTTTCGTGGAATTTGAGTTCTGACTTGTGAGAGAGAAATTCTTTGTTTCTTAAACATATAAATTACACATTACATAAAATTATGAATTATGCTCCGATTACGAATCTATTCTCTTTTATTTTTTTGCGCTATAAATTGGAAGGCCGGGTACCGGCCTGAAGTTATGGGAGGAGCCCGGAGGGTATTTAAGCAGCCCAAAGGCCGCCGGTCTTTGTCGGTTTCCTGTGCGTGATATCTGATACGTCAGACATCTAGGACCGACTCGTTCGTGACAAGCGCTCTTGGTGCCGGCTCGTGAGCTCCGTTTTTCGTCTATCCGGCTTCTCTTGTTGCAGTCCCGTGTTCCGTGTTCGTAAGTTGTGTCGCCCCTTCGTGTCGCACTCGTGTCGTCGAGTCGCAGTTTCGTACAAAGAGTCTGGTTCGGCTGTCGCAGGTAGGGCTTCGGCTCCCATGTTTTACGTTCTCATGCACTGCTTATCATGTCACTAAACTGTGATCTGCGTAGCTCACGAGCCACGCGCTGCTTGTCTCGAAACCTAAACACTTACTCGCACGTTATGTTGTACCCGATCGGGAGCCATCTAACGGCACGCACGTTCAGGGCCGCCCGCCACATACACTCCGACCGATGTCGCATCCGGCACTTAGGGTTCCCTTACACGAGCGGGCTACACAGTCTCCGAATCGTTCAACATAACTCACGCACGGGTGCCGTTCGCACTCACACGTATCGTTCATGTTCTGCCATTATCCGAATTAGTGGCGCTAGCGAGCGGGCCGAATCGCTATCATATTCCGAAGCACTGTTGGCATTCTAGTTGTACGAATCACTTCGACCGTGTCGAAACATTTCACGAATTAGCATGACAATCATTTCATCATTTCAAACGTGGCTAACGTACCAGGCCATTCGGTCATGCTAAATCATTTCGCATCAGTTAAACAGGGCGTTCATGCCATCGCTTCGATCCTGGTCCGGTCGCATCCACGCATGCTCCGATCGGGGCGATCCAGATGCACTACTACCCGGCCTCATTTCGATACATGCGCCAAGGGCGGAATCACTTTACTGGCTGCGGGCATTCCTGATTCTTGCCCCTGTCATGGCATATCATTTCTGTCACTTTACCACGCCCGGCATGAATGCAGTCACTTCCCCGCACTAATTCGTGTCGGCGTGCCCTAGGCACGGCCTCATTTCTATACATGCGCCAAGGGCAGAATCGCATCACTGGTTGCGTACATTCCAGATTCTTGCCCCTGTCATGGTATCTCATTTCTGTCACCTTACCACGCCCGGTGTGAATGTAGTCACTTCTTCGCACTAAATTCATGTCGGCGTGCCCTAGGCACGGCCTCATTTCTATACATGCGCCAAGGGCAGAATCGCATCACTGGTTGCGTACATTCCAGATTCTTGCCCCTGTCATGGTATCTCATTTCTGTCACCTTACCACGCCCGGTGTGAATGTAGTCACTTCTTCGCACTAAATTCATGTCGGCGTGCCCTAGGCATGGCCTCATTTCAATACATGCGCCAAGGGCGGAATCGCATCACTGGTTGCGTACATTCCTGATTCTTGCCCCTGTCATGGTATTTCATTTCGGTCACCTTACCACGCCCGGCGTGAATATAGTCACCTCTTCGCACTAAATTCGTGTCGGCGTGCCCTAGGCACGGCCTCATTTCAATACATGCGCCAAGGGCGGAATCGCATCACTGGTTTACGTACATTCCAGATTCTTGCCCCTGTCATGGTATCTCATTTCTGTCACCCTACCACGCCCGGCATGAATGGAGTCACTTTCTCGCACTGAATTCATGTCGGCGTGCCCCAGGCACGGCCTCATTTCAATACATGCGCCAAGGGCAGAATCGCATCACTGGTTTACGTACATTCCTGATTCTTGCCCCTGTCATGGTATCTCATTTCTGTCACCCTACCACGCCCGGCACGAATGGAGTCACTTCTTCGCACTAAATTCGTGTCGGCGTGCCCTAGGCTCGGCCTCATTTCAATACATGCGCCAGGGGCGGAGTCGCAAAGAAAAAAAAAAAAAAAAAAAAAAACTTTGATTCTTGCCCTTGTCATGTTATATCATTTCTGTGTCACCTTACCACGCCCGGTGTTAATTGGTCACCCGCTTGTACGAATTCGCGCCGGCGTGCCCTAGGCCGGCCGCATTTCAAAAAAAAAGAAAAAAAAAAAAAAAAAAAAAAAAAAAAAAAAAAAAAAAAAAAAAGGGGGGGAGCTTGAAGTCGGACTCGGTGGCAGCTGGATGTCACAGTTCGGCCTCAGCATACCTAGGCAGTCGGCCTAGTTTCATGGTGGCCTCATTTTGTACGTGCTCCGGAGTCCGGCCCACAGTCACCCCCATACGGTACGAACGGGCCGGGCCCTGTCACGGGAAGTTCATTCAGTAAAGCAACGTGTCAAGTCAGTCGTTCGTGTTGTCATCTGTCAGTTGATCCCACAGCGATCTCGGCAGTCGACTCAAGTCACTATCGCCTGTTGTTATCATCTGCGTTGGGTTCCGTCGCTCTGGACGGCAGCAGTGTTAGGCTCTTAAATAGGTATTTTTTCTCACACTCTCTCAGGTCAGTCGGATTCAGTAGGTCCACCTGCGCCAACTTGATCAGGGTTCCAGCAGGTAAAAAAAAAAAAAAAAAAAAAAAAAAAAAAAAAAAAAAACAAGGGCACGGGGGGCGCCTGCTTTCTTGTGGCAGGTACGTATATCATAGGTGACACGTCCAAACTCATTTCTTGTCACCTTTTAGGCCCAGCCTGCAGACACGTGACCAGTCTACCAAGTTACAGGTCTTGGCAGCCGCCATGTCGTCAGTTGGCAGCGATGACCTCACCACCCCACTATCTCCGGCGTCAGCCTCCGAGGCTGGCAGTGTCCAGTCTCTTAGGGCATGGACAATTCCTAGGCTGTCCGCCGAGCTGAGACGCAGAGGGATACCCTTCTCGTCCACGGCCAGGAAGGCGGAGCTGTTCAGGCTTCTCTTCCCACCACCGGCCGCAGCAAGCCCCAGCAGCCAGCAGGCGTCTCTGGAATCGATTTCAGCCGCCGTTGCCCAGCTACACACCCTCGTGTCCTCCCTGTCTTCCTCAATCGTGGAGGTCCAGGACAGGGTGTCTCGGCTAGAGGCCAGCCCGGCTGCCACGGTTCCGGACCACGCGGTGGTCCCAGCCATCAGTGCACCGGCCGCAGGTAGTGAGCTTGCCACGCCTACCGTTCACCCTTCCCACCTGGTGCCACCCAGCGTAAGGAAGGACATTCTAGAGGGCAAAGACGTCAATCTGGCCTCACTCTTGATCTCGGTCCATGACTTGGCCGAGAACAAGGCCTACACCTGGGGAGATGTCTCGGTGGTGTTGAAAGCGAAGGATCCGAGGCTCAACAGGAAGCTCACGGTGCCCGAATTCACGCTCGCTTTCGGCATGTTTAGAGACGTGCTGTGCTCAGCCTCCCCCGGCAGACGGGAAGAGCTGGACCTCTACCTCCATTTGGTCGTAGACCTGGGCCACAAATACGGTGGCTCAGCGTTCTACGACTACCATCGGTCCTTCTCGGCCAAAGCCGCAGCCAGATTCACACAGTTCCATTTACCAACGGACTGGAGCGTAGTGGACACGGAATTGTTCTGCCGCCACTTTGCAGGCCTTCGCTCCCCGCTATGTGCTGTCTGTCAGTCAGCGTCTCACACCACGGTCTGGTGTGCCAACGTAGCCTCTGTCCATCCGATAGCTAGCACGGCCTCTGCCAGCACGAGCCAGGCTCAGCAGGCCCCGGTGCAAGGGCGAAAGATGGACAAATTGGGACGTCCGGTGCGGATGGTTGGGGGAGCCGCCATTTGCAACAATTTTAATTACGGCTCCTGCAATTTCAGCCAGTGCCGGCTCTTGCACATTTGCACCCTGTGCCAGAGGGCGCACCCCAGGATCCTGTGTGAGGTCAAACAGAAGAGACCATGACTAAGCCGGGTCAATGTCCTTTGGCTCGGCGTCTACCTGACCTCACACCCCACTCCGTCACTCGCCAGCTACCTCATCCGAGGCTTCACTGAGGGGTTCCATACCGGGCTCATCACCCTGCCCCACTCCACCCACGAATGTCCGAATTTACGCTCAGCAGCAACAGACGAGCCAGCGATTGATGTCCTTTTGCAGACGGAGTTGGATCGGGACTTCATGATAGGCCCGTTCTGTCAATCCCCCTTCAGCATCTGGAGGGTTAGCCCTATCGGGCTTGTGCAGGGAAAGTTTTCAAATAAAAAACGTCTGGTGTATGATCTGTCAGCGCCTCATTCTTCCGTCGTTCCCAGTCTCAACTCGCTCATCCCCTCCGAGGAGTTCTCGCTGAAGTACGCTTCGGTAGACATGGCTATCCAGGCCATTCTCAGGGCAGGGGTGGGTGCGTGGCTCTCGAAGGCGGACATATCCGACGCCTTCAAGCTGCTGCCCATCCATCCTTCCTTGTGGTGCTGGCACGGCATCAAGTGGAGGGAGCGATATTATTTCGCGACCAAATTGACCTTCGGGTCTAAAAGTAGTCCTTGGCTATTTGACAAGTTCGCCGAGACCCTGGCGTGGATCCTTCTCCATGAGGCACAGTGCCACGAGGTCATCCATTATTTGGATGACTTCCTTTTGATAGAGCCGCCCGGGGCTCCCCCAGGGGACCTTGGAAAGTTGAGGACGGTTTTCGACAATCTGAACGTCCCCATAGCGGAGCACAAGGTTGACGGCCCGGCACACAAGATCACGTTCCTGGGCGTCGACCTTGACACGTTGGCCATGCAGGCCAGCCTTCCGGCAGATAAGTTGGACCGTATCAGGACGGTTCTGCAAGAGTTCACCCGGGGGGGGGGATGTACTCAGAAGCAACTTCAGTCTCTCCTCGGGATGCTGAACTTTGCCGTGAGGATCATCCCCCAGGGCCGCTCCTTTGTGTCCCGGTTGCTGGTCTTCCTGTCCTACACGCAGGACCCAGACCAGGTCATTAGGCTGGATTCTGCAGCCAGGGCAGATCTGGCCATGTGGGAGCACTTTCTTAGTGATTGGAACGGTGTGTCCCTGTTTATCCCAGTCGTGTCCACGCAGTCACCACAGGTGGTGACCGACGCGGCGGCATCCACAGGATGCGCCGCCATTTTTGGCCATTTGTGGTTCGCCGCCCCGTGGCCTCCTCAAGCACTAGCCACACCGGGCTTTACTACCACGTCAGCCCTCTTTGAGCTCTTCCCTATTGTAGCAGCCGCCCACCTATGGGGTCACCATTGGTCTGGACAGACGGTGGCTTTCTCGACAGACAATCAAGCCACAGCCGAGATCATCAGCAAGGGCAGGTCTAAGTCCAGGCCCGTCATGTCCTTCCTCCGCAGACTGGTCCAGCTATCCCTACAGCATCAGTTCAATGTGTACTGCTCCTTCATTCCAGGGAAGTTCAACGCAGCAGCGGACGCACTCTCCCGTTTTAACTTTATTTCTTTCTTTGAACAGGTGCCAGGAGCCTGCCGTCATTCAGCCACTATCCCGGATTGGTCACAACTGACCTTGGACTAGCCCCACATCTACACTCAGCTACCGATATCATCAACGCCTCACTCGCCCGCAACACCCGTCGGGCCTACCAGACGGCCTGGAGGGCGTTTAACAAGTTCCTGCCCCAGCGGCCTCGCGAGTCTTCCAGCCTCAAGCAGGTCTTGGCGTTCATCGCCTACTGCCATTCACACCTAGCACTGTCACACAGCACGATACGCCAGTACGTGGCCGGGGTGCAGCACTATCTGTCACTTCAAGACCCCGCAAGGCCTTCGGTGTTCTCCTGCCACGCCGTGAGGGCTCTACTACGTGGAGTTCAGAAACACCAGCCGCCAGTCAGCTCAAAGCGGCTGCCTATCACGGGGGAGATCTTCAAGGGGATGTCTGACATCCTGGATAGGTCCCCTTTCGGTCTCCTCCTCAGTACCGTCCTGCAGGCTGCAATACACATGGCGTTTTACGGGTTTCTGCGGCCCAGCGAGTTCACTCGCAGCCACCCAGCCGGTCCAGTCTTGCGTAGAAATAATCTCTATCGCCACCAGGATCACTACGTCCTTCACTTGACGACCTCCAAAACCCAACAGCGAGGTTCCGGAGTAGATATTCACCTATACAGGACTCACAACAACTGGTGCCCAGTTGCCGTGTTGGACCGCCTGACGGCACTGCTGTCCGACTGCCCCGGGGCCAGTCCACTGCTACCTTTTCCGGTGAAAGCCCTTAACTCTTCGCAGTTCGTGGAACATGTCCGGGTCCTTCTCGGCCATCTTCAGTTGGACCCCAGCCAGTACTCCGGGCATTCGTTCCGGATCGGGGCGGCCACGACGGCCTCAAGACAGGGGGTTCCGGACCACGTAATCAAGAAACTGGGTCGGTGGAAGTCGGCCTGCTTCTCTCGCTACATTCCTAACCCACAGTTAGAAATGGCTCAGGCCTTTGCTCGACTCACTCAGTGACATTACCTCTAATAAATAATTATCCCCTACCTGAAGGTTTTTGCCCCCTTATTTTGGCGTACCATACGGTAGACCAAGGCACACTTTCAGGTCTATTTCATGTTGGTGAGTTTTGTGTTGTCCCTATGTGTCATCGTTACTCATGTCGTCCGTAGGGCTCTAGACCATAAATTGGAAGGCCGTGTACCGGCCTGAAGTTATGGGAGGAGCCCGGAGGGTATTTAAGCAGCCCAAAGGCCGCCGGTCTTTGTCGGTTTCCTGTGCGTGATGCCCGCCCACCCTCCCCTTTTAAAACCTCTTCTAAGTATTCTTACCCCAGACTGAATACTCATTCCACATTCCATAACTACTTCTTATCATTCTTTATCTAGGGTATGCCCCCTTATTTTGGCGTACCATACGGTAGACCAAGGCACACTTTCAGGTCTATTTCATGTTGGTGAGTTTTGTGTTGTCCCTATGTGTCATCGTTACTCATGTCGTCCGTAGGGCTCTAGACCATAAATCAAAAAATAATGAAAATTCGGTAAAAAAAAAAAAAAAAGAAATTCTTTGTTTCTATTAAAATTTATTTCAGAGTATTGGCAGAGTAGTGGCAGAGTATTGCAGTATTGCACAGTGTTGGCAGAGTATTGCTAGAGTATTTCACAGAGGTGGCAGAGTATTGCACAGTGGTGGCAGTGTATTGCACAGAGGTGGCAGAGTATTGCACAGTGTTGGCAGAGTATTGCACAGTGTTGGCAGAGTATTGCTAGAGTATTGCACAGAGGTGGCAGAGTATTGCACAGAGGTGGCAGTGTATTGCACAGTGGTGGCAGTGTATTGCACAGTGGTGGCAGTGTATTGCACAGTGGTGGCAGTGTATCTGTCACTGACCAGCGCTGTGGGCACTTCATATCCAGCCCACAGAGCTGGTCCCATCTCTCCCCCTCTCGCTTCTCCTCCTCACTGTACTGATCGGTACAGAGAGGGGAGGGAGGAACCGGCCTCATGACGTGACGCCGGCTTGTGTACATGTGATCGCTCCGTCATTCGATATCAGCGGCCGTTTACCGTGATCCGTGATGCGCCGGGTCCTCGGGACCCGGCGGTCACAGATGTTCCAGAGTGCACGGCCCAGGGGGCGCGCGGGAGCAAGTTACCCAGAATCCAGAACCCAGAATAAGCTGACGCGCTGTAGCCGTCTTTCGGCTATGGCCCGGTCAGCATGTGGTTAAAAAAAAGCAAAAAAAAAAAAAAAACGATCCTTTACAATCACATTAAAGCTGTCACATTTGGGACACTTTTGTTAGCTAAACTTCAGCTTTAACCACCTGCCGACCGCTCACAGTAAATGCAAGCGAGCAGCAGGTACAGGTAAAATCACGTACCTGTACATCGGCACTGTCTCCCGGTTTTGGAATTGGACACAGTAGGAGTTCATGATTGGACACAGCACGAGTTTGGCAGGAGTCCAATCACACACAGAACTCTGGGGTTAAATTACTACAGGCAAGTAGACTGTGCATTTTGCAAAGTGCCCTCTGCAAGTGCAGTTGCTCCAGAGTTTAGTAAATGAGGTAAAGCTTCACGTTGCAAAGAATACCCAATCACGTGTAAAGAAAAAAGAAAGCCGCCATTGTTGTCTGCACTTGATGAGATGATAGAAGTCAGCAGAGCTTCTGCTCATTTACTCAGCTCTGGAGCAACTGCTCTTGCAGAGTGCATTCTACGTGCCTTTAGTAAATTAACCCCCATAGAGTGCATAGGAACAGCGACCTGGCTGTTTCTTCTCCCAGAAAAGAAGGGAGAAGAAACTGCCAGATCTGTAAGTAAAAGCAGCACACATTACACACTGGAGTGTTAACACAGTTAACCCCTTGATCGCCTCTCAATGTTAACCCCTTCCCAGCCAGTGTGATTAGTACAGTGTCAATGTACAGTATTATCACTGATCACTGTATTAGTGTCACTGATCACTGATCACACTAGTGTCAGTGTCAGTTAGTGACCCTCCCAGTTAGTGTCTGTTAGCGTCAGATGTCCCACCACCATATCACATTATATGTTATGATCACTGACATTACATTATAGCGTCTATCATAGGTGTGCACAGCCTATTACATTAGGGTGTGTACCCCAAAGCTCAAACACACATGTGTGCATGTGTGTGTGTATATATATATATATATTATATTTATATACATACATGCACACTCTATTGGCAGAGCCGGTGCAGTAAAGAGAAGTACGGTAGCACACAATGAATGGCAGCACTGGTCAGAAGCAGATATTTCCCATCTCCCTGCCAGCACAGAGAGCGATAATGCCAATGCGCACAGGGTGATTAGGGTGTGCCCAGGCACACCCAGCACACCCCCTGCGCATGCCTATGGCATCTATAGCTGCTTATATTCCATAGTTTGTAGATGCTATAACTTTCACACAAACCAATTATTATACACATATTGGGACATGTAGCAGAATATATTTTGGCATACATTTATGAAGACATTTTATTTTTTTATTGGATTTGTTTTATAACAGAAATTAGAAAATATTGTTTTTGTTTTTTTTTTTTACATTTTCAGTCTTTTCTTCATTTACATAAAAAAAAAAAACTGTGATGATCAAATACAATCAAAACAAAGCTCTATTTGTGTGAAAAAATTGATAAAAATGTCATTTGGGTACAGTGTTGCATGACCGTGCAATTGTCAAAGTAGCGCAGTGTTGAATAGTAAAAAATAGCCTGGTCATGAAGGGGGGTAAAACCTTCCGGAGGTCAAGTGGTTAAAGGAAACGTGGTCTATGAGAGCATTGCTGTTACACCTATTGATATATAAGGTGTATTATATAAAACAATGGTGATTTCAGCAAAAAATAACAAGCACTAAAATGGTGAATAATATTATAATAGTGCACGAATGCTAATAGAATAATAAATGATGAAATAAGTAATAAAATAAGCAGGCATAAATTATGTAGTGCACAAATATTGATAATAATAAGTGAAAACAACTTATAAAGGTAATAGCAATATAACACAATGAATATAGCTATTACCTTTATAAGTTTTTTTCACTTATTATTATCAATATTTGTGCACTACATAATTTATGCCTGCTTATTACTTATTTCATCATTTATTATTCTATTAGCATTCGTGCACTATTATAATATTATTCACCATTTTAGTAGACATGTGCACAACAAAAAAAAGTTTATTTTCGTTTCGTTTTTTTCGTTTCCGAAAAAAAAATTGTTTATTTTCGTTTCGTTTTTTTTTCGTTTCCGTTGATTCGTAACGATTCATACATTCGTAAGTCGTCGGTGTTCGTATTCGTAACGATTCGTACATTCGTAAGAGTTATTTTTAGTTGATTCCTTTTTTCGTTAGTTTAATTTTCGTTTATTCGTTTATTCGAAATTCGGACGCATTCATATTTATTCGTACATTTGTAACATTCGTAACATTCGTAGATTCGTAATCGGAGCATAATTCATAATTTTTTGTAATGTGTATGCTATTATTACATTTTAATAATTTACGAATAGAAAAAAAAAAGTTACGAATCGAAAAAAAAAAGTTACGAATCGAAAAAAAAAGTTACGAATGTACGAATTTTTTCGTTCAATCTATCTCTTCACGTTAAGCAGCACCATTGTAAAGCCCCATACACACGGTCGGACTTTTTCATGGATTCTGTCCGATCGGACCATGTTGTCGAAAAATCCGACCGTGTGTATGCACCATCGGACAGTGTACGTCGAATTGTCCGACGGACAAAGTCTTATCTCCTGCTGGATAGATTTGCCGACAACCCGGTCCGATCACACCAAATTCGATCGTGTGTACGGTTGTCCGACCGGACAAAGTGCTACGCATGCTCAGATCACATTACAAGACCAAAGCTATTGGCTACTAGCCTCTACGTAGTCCCGTCGTAGGCAACAAACGTCACCACGTTCAGAATGATCGGATTTTTCGACAACTTTGTCCGACCGTGTGTACGCAAAACCAACATCGGACAAAGTACGACGGACCTGGTCCGCGGATTGTCCGACCGTGTGTATGGGGCTTTAGGGACACGGAAAATTACCAATTCAACAAAAAAAAAAGTTACGAATGTACAAATTTTTTCGTTCATTTTCGTTGTTCCTTTTTTCGTTTTTCGGATTTTCTTCATTCGTACATTCGTTGTTTCTAATTTGTTTTTTCGGATTTTCGTTGTTTTTCGGATTCGTTCGATTCGAACAATTCGTTAATCGGATTCGTACGATTCGAGCGATTCGTTATTCGGAATCGTTCGATTCGTTCATTCGTACGAAATCGAACGAACGAAAAAAAACGAAAAATGAAAAAAAACTAAACGAATTGCACATGTCTACATTTTAGTGCTTGTTAATTTTAGCGCAAAATCACCATTGTTTTATATTTTACCTGTGGGATTGTGTACACCATTAGATTTTGCTGCTTTTCATAAGAATTTTATTCTTCATTTATTTAGCACTTTTTAGCTGGAGCTTGCCCAGCTATTATATATATTATTATTTCATTTACTCTCAGTTATCACACTGCACACACAGCTGTGGGTTTTAGTGCTCATTTCTAGCTTTCATATCAGCGCGAAGGTCACTTTATCATATATAAGGTGTATTATTTTGTAATAAGAACATCTTGCTCTGCAATTACCTGGTTTTACCGTCAGCGCTCCGCAGCTGCTGGCCTCGCCCACTTCATTGCGTGCTGTCACGGTGTAGATTCCAGAGTCAGAAGGCAACGCCCAGCGTAGTAGCAGCGAATGCCTCTCGCCCTCTGCCCGGATCTGATGAGTAACACTGTTTTTGAGTACTGCTCGATCTTTTCTCCATACCACTGCAAAAAAAATATCAAAATGTATTATATTGCTGCTTACCAGTCTATAAAGTGGTATTAAACTCTTTTCTTTTTTTTTTTTTACTTGTACCTACTGGTAAGCCTATAATAAGGCCTATAATAAGGCCTATAATAAGGCTTACCTGTAGGTACAGGGAATATCTCCTAAACTTGCACGGTTTAGGAGATGTTCATACTGCATGCAGCCGGTGACATCAGCGGCACATGCCCTATGAAGGGACGGCATACATGTGCCGAACCCTTCAGAGCTCTGTGCCGCGGTCCGCCACTCCTGCACACAAGTGCGGGAGTGACGTCATCGTGGCTCGGCCAATCAGACGGCCGGAGCACGTGAACCCAGAAGGAAGACAGGGTAAAGATGGAAGCCCCATCAGCGGTGACAGAGCAACACTGGAGGGCTTCGTTCTGAGGTAAGTATTTTGTAACGTGCTAGTACGCGATGCATACTAACACATTATGCCATTGTCTTACAAGGTTATTTTTCTTGTTTTGTTTTTTTAAAAGGGGCCTGTGACAGACCTAGCCGGGACAGAGGCTGTTGGAGGGGACGTAATGCAAGCCTCTTGCCTTGCGGTTATGGGCCCTGGCATTTGGGGGAACGGTGCTGTTTGTGAGCTGTATGCCTGGGGACCGCTGAGCTGGTTTTACTTGGATTCAGGTCCATGCTGGCCCTCCATGACACAGACTCTGGACATGTCAGATGCTAATATCATCAACTCCAGCCGCCTGTCTGTTGTCTTGTATAATGCAAATGAGTAGTCTGGCTTGACACAGATTCTAAAGAGTATTTCACCTATTGTTGTGTGTGCTAATTAACCCTGCAATTGAATGAAGGAGTCCAGTGTTGATTTAGATAATTAGCTCATGCTAATTAGGTTAGGTTTTTAGTCATCCGGCTGTATATATGTGTGTGACATCTCAAATAAAAGCTATTCCTGATGTACTCCAAGACTGGTGTTGTCTAGTTCTTAGGGGGTTCCTATAGCCAGATCCAATGGACTCATGTTCCAGGACTTAGGAAGCATTTACGGCGGACACCTTGAGTACAGGATCCGTCACAGGGCCTTTTACTACCGCTTTAAATGTGGGGGCTGCATTCATTTTTTATTTTTTTTCCCCCTTTTACCTGGTAATCTGGCAAGTAATTCTAGCAGACCAAGCTGTCCAGACAAAGTGTCAGTTAGAGGGATGAGACAATTTGCGAAAGAACAAATTACATTTTTTACAATTTCACTGGATAAATTTATATGCAAATTGTTTTAAAAACTCCATGAACATGTAACACATTGATATAGCTATCTATATGGATATGCTTTGTGTTGGTTTATCAGCTGTTAAATAAAATAAAGCAAAACACACATGGATATAAATATGAAGGCTCCTCAGTTTGACAGTTCTTTTAGTGAAGGGCGGGGCCACCTGGTGATGTCACTGAGGGCATCGCCTCCCCCCCCCCCTTGTGACGTCACCGACCCAGCATGCACCTGAAGGAATGGTAGAAATAAAGACGTACATTCGGATTTATTCATTGTCCACCATAAAATGTCCCCAGATGATGCCTGTATAAGGCGAAACGCGTCGGTACTCGGTTAGCTGTTACCACTGCGTTACCAGTAGACCACTATATGCTTTTACATGTCGTTTTAAATGTGAGTACCCATTTTTATATGCTTTGTCAAAATAAATCCCCTAGGGTATTACACTATGTGGCTCCATTTTTCTCTTTATCGGTCCCACTAATTTGAGTACTACCAGTGGTATAACATCCATCATCCCTCCCTCCTGAGAGTTCTTTGGATATATCCAGTGAAGGATCTTGTCGTTTGGCACCATTCCCAAGTAGATTCTCCCATGGGTGTAGTGACACCAACTGCCTTTTGTGACTCATACGGCGTAAGCCTATCTGAGTTCACGCTATCTGGTAAACGCATTCCCAAGAGGTGGTGGACTGCAACAGACAACTTGCACCAAGTCACCAAGTCACCGGTTATATATTTCTCAACGCACCAATGTTGAATTTATGTCACTATTAGGTGGTGTTTTTTTTGCTTAGATCACTATTTGTAACACACATTGCTATATGGTGGGCGGCACAGTGGTGTAGTGGTTAGCACTCTCACCTAGCAGTAAGAAGGGTCGCTGGTTCAAATCCCAACCACGACACTACCTGCCTGGAGTTTGCATGTTCTCCCTGTGCCTGCGTGGGTTTAATCTGGGTACTCCAGTTTCCTCCCACAATCCAAAGACATGTAGGTAGGTTAATTGGCTTCTGTCCAAAAATTGGCCCTAGTATATTAATGGGGACCTTGGATTGTGGGCTCCTTGAGAGTAAGGACCAATGAAAGTGTGCAATGTACAGGGATAGGGGCGATTGTAGACACTCACTCAGGTTGAACTGGATGGACTGGTGTCTTTATTCAACCTTACTAACTATGAAACTACTATGAAACTATGGTTTTGTTTATATGGTGATATATATTTAAGATTTTTCTACTGTCATATTTATTGTATATGTGATCTATGCAATTATGTGATTAGAAGGTCTACCAACCCTTTCCATATATATGATCTTTTGATTCACAATCCATTTGATTTATCATATTTTTTTGTTCACTATTTTTAGTGACACACATTCATATATTAATTGTTATTTTTGGATACTGTATCATTATTTAGTATCATCACTTTTAGACATTGATTGTTATTTTTCATGCTCTATGAGCG
>CM053031.1:25104091-25229251 GCA_028564925.1 Lithobates sylvaticus
GGTTGTAAATCCCCCTTCTGACACAACCCCCCCCCCCCCTCCTAGCACAAATACCTCCTACAATCTGCAATCCCACATCTCCCCCCAAAATACCCTCTTTGCCCCTGCTACAGCACAATGACACAAAGCCCTGTATAATCCGACCATGAAAAGGCTACTGTGGTAAGTTCCGTGTACAGAGAGGAGAGAGAGCACATCCAGTTCCTCCTCCAGGCTCTCTCCCCCTCTAGGCTGTTATCTATATTTTGCCAGCAAAAGTGAATGCTGTGTAAACTGCCCGACCTTCCCATAGCAAGCGATGACGTCATCGGTTGGTAGGACGCGGGCGGTCGGCTTACACATCTTTCGCTTTTTCCGGCAAAATATAGATAACAGCCTAGAGGGGGGAGAGAGCCTGGAGGAAGAACTGGATGTGCTCTCTCCTTTCTGTACACAGAACATTACACAGTAACCCCTTCGTGGTTGGATTGAAGAGGGCTTTGTGTAATTTTGCTGCTGCACCCCAGGGGACTTTTTGCGGCACACCAGGGTGCAGCGGCATCCCGGTTGAAGACTTTTTTTGTTCCTTATGTGACAAAAAAAATAAACTTTGTTGCAAAAATGTATCAAAAATTAAAGTTACACCCAAGCACTCAAACTACCCTCCCCGCCCCCCAAAAAAACAATCTGAGCCCAACCCCTTCCATACACGCACACAGGTCAGGGGTGCCTATGCATGAAAACGTCAATTGCTCCACGCATTTCATATTGCCGTCCATGCCAGGGTGAGAGTAATAATTACAGGATCATTATTTAAGGTTAAAGTGGTTGTAAAGGCAGAAGGTTTTTTATCTTAATGCATTCATGCAGTAAGATAAAAAGCCTTCTGTGTGCAGCAGCCCTCCTCAACCCCCCCTAATACTTACCTGAGGCCCATCTCCATCCAGTGATGTCCACGAGTGCCTTGGCTATCCGTGACTCTCTCCTGTTTGGCTGGGACACAGCAGCGGCACCATTGGCTCCCGCTGCTGTCAATCAAAGTCAGTTAGCCAATCAGGAGAGGGGCGGGGCCGAAACAGGTCGGCTTGGGTGCCCCCCTATAGCAAGCTGCTTGCTGTGGGGGCAGGAAGGCAGGAGGGAGGGGCCAGGAGAGCCACAGAGGGACCCGAGAAAAGAAGGATCTGGGCTGCTCTGTGCAAAATCAACTGCACTGAGGAGGTAAGTATAACATGTTTGTAAAGTCTTGTTTTCTTTTTCTATAAGAATAACAATCGCCTTAACTCTAAACTGATGACCTATAGGGGGCTTTTAAAGTGTCGCCTATGGTTTTATTAGAATATATATAATTTTATATGTATGTTCTTTTTTTTTAATTTTTATATTTTTTTGCTCTTTTTCATGTTAGTTTCGTTTTATAGTACTGTAGTGATCGAGCCTGGGTATGCCCAGTAGGCTGTTTTGTGCTCTTTTTACCTGAAATTACAATAAAAACAACTTAAAAGTGTCGCCTATGGAAAATTTAGGGTACCAAAGTTTGTCGCCGTTTCACGGGTGCACAGGATTTTAAGGCTTGACATGTTGACTGTCTATTTACTTCTCGTCTTTTATATTTTCTCAAAAAAATGTGTAATATGATTGCTATTTGGACTTTTTGAGTCATCTATTTTTCATTGTGGGGACTGGTTACTGTGTGGACAGAGACTGGGACCTCTTGTCACTGTTGAGGGTGACTAAGTGTGGCTAAGGTTCTCACCATTGGGTCATCCTATGTGTTGGGATACACTCAGCCTCAACATTTATAATAGTTATTTTTATGTAATTGTATTTTTATTTGCTATTGGCGCAGCTCCTTTTTTATTCTTTGTATTTGTGTGCCCTAAAATTAACTTTAGTGTATTTCTTATTGAAATGTTGTGCTTGATAAAGTGTTGCACCAATATCGTGTGACATAAAAATCTGGAACTACCACTATTTTATTATTTGGGGTCCCTGCTTTCAGAAAATATGTTTGGGGGTTTTACGTAATCTTCAGACCTAAACATTTTTTAACGTGTGCAAAAAATGGCTCCGGCAGTGAAAGGGTTAAATGTGATTTCAGAACGTGCTGTGGATGCAGATGGCAATGGCAGTATGTATGTAAAAAATATTTTTGCAGCGCCTTATTCTGGTCTACAACTCTCTCCTGCCTTACGTATACCTCCCTTTAAAGTGGTATTAAACCCAAGAGAAAAATTGCAATACAGTGTGGAAAATAATTATTTGATCCCCTGCAGATTTTGTAAGTTTGCCCACTTTCAAAGAAATGAAGGGTCTATAATTGTTATCATAGGTGTATTTTAAATGATAGAGACAGAATATCAACCAAAAATCCAGAAAAAACACATGAGTTGCAGTTCAGTGAGTAAAATACCGTATATACTCGAGTATAAGCCAACCCAAATATTAGCCGAGGCACCTAATTTTACCACAAAAAAATGGGAAAACTTATTGACTCGAGTATAAGCCTAGGGTGAGAAATGCGCAGCTACTGTAAGTGGAAAAGAGGGTCAACAATGCCCATTTGCCCCCGAACTTCAAACTTGGTAGTTAAGGGTTCCTAGATGCCCCCTAGCTGCAGCCAAAATGTGTGGTCTCTGGACCCAAATGGTCCCGAAATGACAGTGCTGCAGATGGACACAGTTAAACGACTTCGGGGCCCTGTATCTCAGGGTCACTTGGTGCTAGGAACCCCATCTTCTGGATATGTTGTAGTGCTAGTTCAACTGGGTTTGAATACCAAATTTGGGGTTCCTAGCACCAAGTGGCCCCGAGATATGGGGCCCCATATTCGGGTCGGAAAATGTCATTTTCTGCTGCAGAAAAGTGCTTGACTTGAGTATAAGCCGAAAAAAATGTGCTGAAAAACTCGGCTTATACTCGAGTATATACGGTAAGTATTTGATCCCCTACCATTCAACAATAATTCTGGCTCCCACAGACTGGCTAGAGTAGGTGCTCATGTGGTACACAGATTAGTCCTGTCAATGTAAGAAGGAGCTCCTAATGACAACTCGTTATTTATATAAAAGACACCTGTCCACAGAATCTCTTTCTTCCATTCAAACCCACCATCATGGGCAACACCAAAGAGCTGTCAAAGGACGTCAGGGACAAGATTGTAGACCTGCACAAGGCTGGAATGGGCTACAAGACCATCAGCAACAAGCTTGGTGAGAAGGAGACAACTGTTGGAGCGATTATTCGCAAATGAAAGAAATACAAAATAACCATCAATAGCCCTCGGTCTTGAGCTCCATGCAAGATTTTGCCTCATGGGGTGAGGATGGTCATGAGAAAAGTGAGGGATCAGCCCAGAAATACACGGCAGGAGCTTGTGAATGATCTCAAGGCAGTTGGGACCACAGTCACCAAACATACTATTGGTAACACAATACATCGCCATGGATCGAAATCCTGCAGCACCCGCAAGGTCCCCCTCCTCAAGAAGACACATGAACAGGTCTGGCTGAAGTTTGCCAATGAATATCTAAATGATTCAGAGAAGGATTGGGAGAACATTCTGTGGTCAGATGAGATCAAAATTAAGATCTTTGGCATTAACTCGACTCACCGTGTTTGAAGGAAGAAAAATGCTGACTATGACCCTAAGAACACCATCCCTACAGCCAGGCGCGGAGGTGGAAACATTATGCTTTGGGGCTGTTTCTCTGCTAAAGTTACAGGGTGACTTTGCCGCGTTGAGGAGCCAATGGACGGGGCCATGTGTTGTAAAATCTTGGAGGAGAACTTTCTTCCCTCAGCCAGAACACTGAAGATGGGTGGTGAATGGGTCTTCCAGCATGACAATGACCCAAAACATACTGCCAAGGCAACAAAGGAGTGGCTCAAAAAAAGCATATTAAGGTCATGGAGTGGCCTAGCCAGTCTCCAGACCTTAATACTAAAGTAAATGTATGGAGCTGAAACTTCGAGTTGCCAAGCGACAGCCAAGAAACCTTATGGATTTAGAGAAGATCTGTAAAGTAGACATGTGCAATTCGTTTAGCTTTTTTTCGTTTTTTGTTTTTTTTTCGTTATTTTCGTTCGTTCTTTTTCGTACGAATGAACGAATCGTTCGAATCCGAATAACGAATCGTTCGCATCGTACGAATCCGAATAACGAATCATTCGAATCGAACGAATCCGAAAAACAACGAAAATCCGAAAAAAACAAATTGGAAACAACGAATGTACTAATGAAGAAAATCCGAAAAACGAAAACGAACGAAAAAATTCGTACATTCGTAACTTTTTTTTTTTGTTGAATTGGTAATTTTCCGTGTCTCTTACAATGGCGCTGCTAAACGTGCTTCGAATGGATTGAACAAAAAAATTCGTACATTCATAACTTTTTTTTCCGATTCGTAACTTTTTTTTTTCGATTTGTAATTTTCCGTGTCTCTATTGAACCAAAAATTTCGTACATTCGTAACTTTTTTTTCGATTCGTAACTTTTTTTTCGATTCGTAACTTTTTTTTTCGATTCGTAAATTATTACAATGTAATAATGGCATACACATTACATACAATTATGAATTATGCTCCGATTACGAATCTACGAATGTTACGAATGTACGAATAAATACGAATAACATTTATAACGTTTATAACATTATTATATATACATAATTTGTATGTGTTTTTTTCAGGCTTTTTGGTTTATTTTATGTCTCCATCATTTAAAATACACCTATGATAAAAGTTATAGACCCTTCATTTCTTTGTAAGTGGGCAAACTTACAAAATCTGCAGAGGTTCAAATAATTATTGTCCCAATGTATATTGCAGCTTGCCATTCAATAGATGTGGGGGCTGCATTTGTTTTCTTTTTAAGGCTTATTTCCCTGTTTTCACCTGGTGATCACACCTCCTGTATTAGAGTGCTTCCACTCTGGATGAATGAGCACAGGGGGCACAGTAGACAGCAGCATTATCAATCTGGGTGGAGGGGAGAGGTAAATATACTAGCACATTTAAATACACTAACAAATAGAAGCCAAACTCCAGCTAACACTTTATAAGCAGTTACAGCAAACAGTTTTTTGTTTTTTTGGGGGATAAAGATTTTACATAAATAAAACTGATCACCCCTGCCAGTGTTGAATAGTTTGTCTCATCCCTGTAACTGATACATCAGCAGGACAGCTTGTTCTTTTGGAAAAACAGATTTACTGGCTGAATCACCAGGTGAAAATAAGGAAAAGAGAAAACTAATGCAGCAATCACATCAAAGAATTGGTAAGCTGCAATATAATATAATGTTTGCTTTTGGGTATAATACCGCTCTAATCTTTAAAACGAAGGGAAGCCAGCGGTCTCCCACCTGACAGATGTGGTCAGAGACTCCCCAGTACTCCCTTCCTCTGATCACAGCCCGGACAGTTTGTGTTAGTAATGAAGGAACTCACTTTTGGTCGGTCAGGATGTATCCATAGTCCTCTGTAGCTTTGTGTGGGCTCTGCCCAGGGTCCAATCTCATCTCTGAGATTTCTGGGTAACTTTTTTTCTCTGGGACGTTTTTTTCCCCATCTTCAGCTGCCATTGGGTTCCAAGGCTGCTCCACCATAGTCTGGGAATCGGGTACCAGGTGGGTGGTGATGGTGGCAGTTGTTGCGCTTATGCGTCCATCGGGCACTCGCTGGTCGGTATTCAGCGCCAGGGGGGCTGGAGAGATCTCTCTAGGGGATGTTTCTGGAGCCGAGAACTGCGGTTCGTCCTGGGCCAAGTGCTGCATCTCCCCTTCGGAGACCTGTGATAAAGGATTAAAGCTGAAGTTTAATCTCCTCATTTCAACTTCCCTGGTTTCTCCTTTTTTCTTCATCAACATGCTAATGAAATTATTAAATAAAACCTGTTTTTATTACATGTCTTATTTTGGACCCAGTGACATCATCACTGGGTCTCTGCGCTTCTCTATGCAATGCAGGGTGCTGTTCATGGCTTCCTGAAAGCAGGAAGCTGTGGTCATGCCCACTTGTGATGCTGAGCCTCCATGATTGAAAGAACAGATTTTCAATGAATGAAAGGGGCGGACCAGGCTGGGGAGGAAAGGGCTAGATCAGGGGTGTCAAACTCAATTTCATACCGGGCCACATCAGCAATATTGTTACCCTCAAAGGGCCAGTTGTATCTGGGATGCGTTATGTACAGAGTGCAGAGTTCATGAGTGTGTTGTGTACAGAATGCAGTGTTCAGGGGTGTGAGATGTACAGAATGCAGTGTTCAGGAGTGCGCTATGTGCAGAATGCAGTGTTCAGGAGTGCGCTATGTGCAGAATGCAGGGTTTAGGGATGCCCTGCATACAGAAGAAAGAAACAATAATTTTTTTTTTCACAAGAAAAGGGGTGCGCTACATACAGAGTTCATAGGTGTACTGTGTACAGAGGGCAGAGTTCATGGGTGGGCTATGTACAGAATGCAGTGTTCAAAGGTGGGCTATGTACAGAATGCAGTGTTCAGGGGTGGGCTGTGTACAGAATGCAGTGTTTAGGGGTGAGCTACGTACAGAATGCAGAGTTCAGGGGTGAGCTATGTACAGAATGCAGTGTTCAGGGGTGGGCTTTGTACAGAATGCAGTGTTCAGGGGTGAGCTATGTACAGAATTCAGAGTTCAGGGGTGAGCTATGTACAGAATGCAGAGTTCAGGGATGGGCTGTGTACAGAATGCAGTGTTCAGGGGTGAGCTATGTACAGAATGCAGTGTTCAGGGGTGAGCTATGTACAGAATGCAGAGTTCAGGGGTAGGCTACGTACAGAATGCAGTGTTCAGGGGTAGGCTACGTACAGAATTCAGAGTTCAGGGGTGAGCTACGTACAGAATTCAGAGTTCAGGGGTGAGCTATGTACAGAATGCAGTGTTCAGGGGTGGGCTGTGTACAGAATGCAGTGTTCAGGGGTGAGCTATGTACAGAATGCAGTGTTCAGGGGTGAGCTATGTACAGAATGCAGAGTTCAGGGGTAGGCTACGTACAGAATGCAGTGTTCAGGGGTAGGCTGTGTACAGAATGCAGTGTTCAGGGGTGAGCTATGTACAGAATGCAGTGTTCAGGGGTGGGCTGTGTACAGAATGCAGTGTTCAGGGGTGAGCTATGTACAGAATGCAGTGTTCAGGGGTGGGCTGTGTACAGAATGCAGTGTTCAGGGGTAGGCTATGTACAGAATGCAGAGTTCAGGGGTGAGCTATGTACAGAATGCAGTGTTCAGGGGTGGGCTGTGTACAGAATGCAGTGTTCAGGGGTGAGCTATGTACAGAATGCAGTGTTCAGGGGTGAGCTATGTACAGAATGCAGTGCTCAGGGGTGAGCTATGTACAGAATGCAGGGTTCAGGGGTAGGCTACGTACAGAATGCAGTGTTCAGGGGTGGGCTGTGTACAGAATGCAGTGTTCAGGGGTGGACTATGTACAGAATGCAGTGTTCAGGGGTGGGCTATGTACATAATGCAGTGTTCAGGGGTGGGCTGTGTACAGAATGCAGAGTTCAGAGGTGAGCTATGTACAGAATGCAGTGTTCAGGGGTGAGCTATGTACAGAATGCAGTGTTCAGGGGTGAGCTATGTACAGAATGCAGTGTTCAGGGGTGAGCTACGTAAAGAATGTAGTGTTCAGGGGTGAGCTATGTACAGAATGCAGAGTTCAGGGGTGGGCTGTGTACAGAATGCAGTGTTCAGGGGTGAGCTATGTACAGAATGCAGAGTTCAGGGGTGGGCTGTGTACAGAATGCAGTGTTCAGGGGTGAGCTATGTACAGAATGCAGAGTTCAGGGGTGGGCTGTGTACAGAATGCAGAGTTCAGGGGTGAGCTATGTACAGAATGCAGAGTTCAGGGGTGGGCTGTGTACAGAATGCAGAGTTCAGGGGTGGGATGTGTACAGAATGCAGTGTTCAGGGGTGAGCTATGTACAGAATGCAGAGTTCAGGGGTGAGCTATGTATAGAATCAGAGTCAGAGGGTGGCCAAAGTCAGAGGGTGGCCTTAGTTATTAAATAGGATCTGCAAACAAAAACATAGGGCTCTATTTATATAAGGAATAAATAATTGTTGGACGGATGTGATAAGCATTCGTTCATCACAACGCCTGGATTTCTTTATACAGAGACCAGTGAAAATCCACATATCATGAATGGACAACTCGTATGGTAAAAAACAAGCATTTAAAAAGGATTTTTACTGAAAAGTTGATCAATGTCCAAAATAAGGGGGTGTCTTCAGAAACTAGCGACACTTGGCAATAAATTACTCAGCATATGGTAAAAACACACACACAATTACAAACAATCTATTTTTTTTTTTTTTTTTTTTAATGCTATAAAATGTTACTCACTCTTTTTGGTTGGATTTTATCCACATTCTTTGTCCCTGCAAAGAGATAATATACAAATTAAAGGGGTTCTCTTCTACATAAATATTTATTTAATGCCCCGATAAGCCTCTCTATAATTAAAAGACAAAGGGGGAGCTTTACTAAAACCGGAGCACTCCGAATCTGGGACAGCTGTGCCTGGTAGCCAATCAGCTTCTAACTTCAGCTTGTTCAATTAAAGTGATTGTAAAGGTAAATTTTATTTTATTTTTTTAAATAACAAACATGTCATACTTACCTCCACTGTGCAGCTCGTTTTGCACTGAGTGGCCCCCGAACCTGCTCTTCTGGGGTCCCCCGGCGGCTCTCCCCTGCATCTGATAACCCCCTCTGGGAAGTGCTTCCCCGAGGGGGTTACCTTGCGGGCGCGCTCCCGAGTCCAGCAGGAGGCGTCCATAGAGGCACTCCGTCATTTGCTTTGATTGACAGCAGCGGGAGCCAATGGCTGCGCTGCTATCAATCTATACAATCAAGAGCCTAGAACCCTGGGCAGAGAGACAGAGCGATCCCCGTGGGTCAAGTTTGAGGGTTCAGGTAAGTAAAATGGGGGGCTGGGGGTCAATGACAGGCGTTTTTTCACCTTAATACAAAGGGTGCATTAAGGTGAAAAAAAATTACATTTTTATCACTTTTTTCCCACAAATAGAGCTTTAACCACTTCCCGACCGCCCCCTGTATATTTACGTCGGCAGAATGGCACGTACAGGCAGAATCACGTACCTGTACGTGACATTCTTCCGGCGGTTGGGGGGTCCGATCGGACCCCCCTCCGCCGGCGGGGACGGTCGGGATCGCTTCAGGAGCGATCCGGGACGAGGGGACGGCCAGTGGTTTCTGGCCACCCCCTCGCGATCGCTCCTGGCCAATGAGAAACTTCCCCTTCCTGTCTATTGTATAGACAGGAAGGCGGAAGTGATGTCACGCTCGGTGCGCCGGTCTATGTGACCGGAGACGCCGAGCGGCGAACATGTACAGGTTAGTGCACAACACTACACTGACACCAGTACAGTTAGGCACATATTCCACCCCCCTGTCACCCCCTGATCACCCCCCAGATCACCCCCTCCCCCCCCAGTCACAGTGTCACTAATTGCAGTGATCATTTATTTACTGATCACTGCATTTAGTGTCAGTGTGACTGTAATAACTGTCAGGGCAGTTAGTTTTAGGTCCAAGGTAGCCCCCTACCCCCCCCTAATAAAGGTTTAACCCCTTGATTGCCCCCCAGGTAACCCTTTCACCCCCTTTTGCCAGTGTCACTAAGCGATCGTTTTTTCTGATCGCTGTATTAGTGTCACTGCTGTCGCTAGGTAACCATTTTTTTTTTTAGGTAACCGCCATGTTTATATAGGTTCATAAATAGGTTTATAGGTCAGGTACCCCCATATTACAACCTAAATAAAGGTTTTAACCCCCTGATTGCCCCTAGAGTTAACCCTTTCACCAGTGATCACTGTATAACTGTCACTGGTGACGCTGGTTAGCCAGTTAGTTATTTTGTTATTTAGGTTCCCCGTCAGGTTTTTATATAGCGTCAGGTACCCCCATATATTACCTAATAAAGGTTTTAACCCCCTGATTGCCCCTAGTTAACCCTTTCACCCCCTTTTGCCAGTGTCACTAAGCGATCGTTTTTCTGATCGCTGCATTAGTGTCGCTAGGTAACCATTTTTTTTTTTTTTTAGGTAACCGCCATGTTTATATAGGTTCATAAATAGGTTTATAGGTCAGGTACCCCCATATTACAACCTAAATAAAGGTTTTAACCCCCTGATTGCCCCTAGAGTTAACCCTTTCACCAGTGATCACTGTATAACTGTCACTGGTGACGCTGGTTAGCCAGTTAGTTATTTCGTTATTTAGGTTCCCCGTCAGGTTTTTATATAGCGTCAGGTACCCCCATATATTACCTAATAAAGGTTTAACCCCCTGATTGCCCCTAGTTAACCCTTTCACCCCCTTTTGCCAGTGTCACTAAGCGATCGTTTTTCTGATCGCTGCATTAGTGTCGCTAGGTAACCAGTTTTTTTTTTGTATTACTGTTACGGGTGACGCTGGTTAGTTAGCTTGTTTTTTATACTGTCAGGGCACCCGCCATTTATTACCCAATAACGGTTTAACCCCCTGATCGCCCGGCGGGTGATATCAATTAGGTTTTAGGGTCAAATAAGGTCTGCGTCGCCCCAGGTTAGTGCCAGTACCGCAAACACCCACGCGCAAAGCATACACCTCCCTTAGTGGCACAGTATCTGAACAGATCGATATCTGATCTGATCAGATCTATACTAGCGTCCCAGCAGTTTAGGGTTCAAAAAAAAAAAACCGCATTGTTAGCGGGATCAGCCCAGATACCTGCTAGCACCTGCGTTTTCCCCCCTCCGCCCAGCCCAGCCCACCCAAGTGCAGTATCGATCGATCACTGTCACTTACAAAACACTAAGCACACATAACTGCAGCGTTCGCAGAGTCAGGCCTGATCCCTGCGATCGCTAACAGTTTTTTTGTGGTAGCGTTTTGATTCAGTCGCTTCAGTCAGGAGCTTTTTTACCTGTGAATCTCAAAAAAATAAAAAAAAATAAAATAGTTGTCGTTTTATTGTTCTCTCTCTCACTCTATTCTCTCTCTATTGTTGCTCTTTTTTTTACTCCATTCTATTCTGCAATGTTTTATTATGTTTTATCATGTTTTATCACGCTTGCTTTTCAGGTATGTAATTTTGTTTACTGTGTTTTAGTGTTGAGCATTTTTTGGTTTTCAGGTGCGCCATTCAGTTGCAACGCGGATTTATTTATCTTGACAGCAACAGCGTTTGCTCCCACGATACATAAAGCCGCGACTCCAACGCTGTAGGAGGTGATTTCACCACCACAGTTAAAAAAAAGAGCATATATGCCGAAGCATGGGGGCAGCAGGGGGGGGAGGAGCGATTGGCTCCTAATGCCACGTACATACGGTCGAAATTCCGACCGTGTGTACACGGCATAACTTTTGCGGGAGGATGCCCCCATGCATCGGCATATATAAATGGTGCATGTATGCCCATCATTAGAAGTGGGTGGATGAAGGGAGGTATTCTAATGGTGGGCATACCCACCAATCAATCTCTTTTTTTCGTTCAGCCAAGAGGCTGCATGAAAAAAAAAAAGATTACAATATATGTCCAGTATGTTGCTGGACTTTGAATGGTTATACCAGAATGATGCCTGCAGGTTTAGGTATCATCTTGGTATCATTCTTTTCAGCCAGTGATCGGCTTTCATGTAAAAGCAATTCTAGCGGGTAATTAGCCTCTAGACTGCTTTTACAAGCAGTGGGAGGGAATGTCCCCCCTCCCGGATATAAACCGCGCCATTGGGAAATTGGGAAAGCATTTTATCACACCAATCTTGGTGTGGTCAGATGCTTTGAGGGCAGAGGAAAGATCTAGGGTCTAATAGACCCCAATTTTTTCAAAAAAAGAGTACCTGTCACTGCCTATTGCTATCATAGGGGATATTTACATTCCCTGAGATAACAATAAAAATCATAACAAAGAAAAAAAATGGAAGGAACAGTTTAAAAATAAAATAAAAAAGCTAAATAAATAAAAAAAAAAAAAAAAAAAAAAAAAAAAAAAAGCACCCCTGCCCCCCCTTCTCTTGCGCAAAGGCGTACACAAGCGTTGGTCTGGCGTCATATGTAAACAGCAATTGCACCATGCATGTGAGGTATCACCGCGAAGGTCAGATCGAGGGCAGTAATTTTAGCAGTAGACCTCCTCCGTGAATCTAATGTGGTATCATGTAAAGGCTTTTAAAGGCTTTTAAAAATGTATGTAGTTTGTCGCCACTGCGTGTTTGTGCGCAATTTTAAAGCATGTCGTGTTTGGTATCCATGTACTCGGCCTAAGATCATATTTTTTATTTCATCAAAAATTTGAGCAATATAGTGTGTTTTAGTGCATTAAAATAAAAAAAAGTGTATTTTTTCCACAAAAAATGCGTTTGAAAAATCGCTGCGCAAATACTGTGTGGAAAAAAAAAATGCAACACCCACCATTTTAATCTGTAGGGCCTTTGCTTTAACAATATATATAGTGTTTGGGGGTTCAACGTAATTTTCTTGCAAAAAAAAAATATGTTTTCATGTAAACAAAAAGTGTCAGAAAGGGCTTTGTCTACAAGTGGTTAGAAGAGTGGGTGACGTGTGACATAGGCTTCTAAATGTTGTGCATAAAATGCCAGGACAGTTCAAACCCCCCCCAAATGACCCCATTTTGGAAAGTAGACACCCCAAGCTATTTGATGAGAGCAATGTTGAGCCCATTAAATATTTTTTTTTTTTGTCCCAAGAGATTGAATAATGAAAAAAAAAAAAATATATATATTTTTTTTTTACAAAAAGTTGTCACTAAATGATATATTGCTCAAACATGTCATGGGCATATGTGGAAATACACCCCAAAATACATTCTGTTGCTTCTCCTGAGTACGGGGATACCACATGTGTGGGACTTTTTGGGAGCCTAGCTGCGTACGGAACCCCAAAAACCAATCACCGCCTTCAGGCTTTCTAAGGGTGTAATTTTTTTATTTCACTTCTCACTGCCAATCACAGTTTCGGAGGCCATGGAATGCCCAGATGGCATAAAACCCCCCAAAATGACCCCATTTTGGAAAGTAGACACCCCAAGCTATTTGCTGAGAGGTATTGTGAGTATTTTGCAGATGTCGCTTTTTGTCACAAAGTTTTGAAAATTGAAAAAAAAGAAAAAAAATTTTTTTTTTTCTTTACTTTCTTCATTTTCAAAAACAAATGAGAGCTGTAAAATACTCACCATGCCTCTCAACAAATAGCTTGGGGTGTCTACTTTCCAAAATGGGGTCATTTGGGGGGGTTTTGTGCTATTTTGGCATTTTATGGCCTTCGAAACGGTGATAGGTAGTGAGGAGTGAAATCAAAAATTTGCACCCTTAGAAATCCTGAAGGCGGTGCTTGGGTTTCGGGGCCCCGTATGCGGCTAGGCTCCCAAAAAGTCCCACACATGTGGTATCCCCATACTCAGGAGAAGCAGCAAAATGTATTTTGGGGTGCAATTCCACATATAACTATGGCATGTGTGAGCAATATATCATTTAGTGACAACTTTTTGAAAAAAAAAAAAAATCTTTTTTATTTTTGTCTTTATTCAATCACTTGGGACTAAAAAAAAAAAATATTCAATGGGCTCAACATGCCTCTCAGCAAATAGCTTGGGGTGTCTACTTTCCAAAATGGGGTCATTTGGGGGGGTTTTGTACTTCTCTGCCATTTTAGCACCTCAAGAAATGAAATAGGCAGTCATAAATTAAAAGCGGTGTAAATTCCAGAAAATGTACTCTAGTTTGTAGACGCTATAACTTTTGCGCAAACCAATAAATATACGCTTATTGGCATTTTTTTTACTAAAGACATGTGGCTGAATACATTTTGGCCCAAATGTTTGACTAAAATTGAGTTTATTAGATTTTTTTTATAACAAAAAGTAGAAAATCTCTTTTTTTTTCAAAATTTTCGCTCTTTTTCCGTTTATATCTCAAAAAATAAAAATCACAGAGGCAATCAAATACCATCAAAAGAAAGCTCTATTTGTGGGAAGAAAAGGACGCAAATTTCGTTTGGTTACAAAATTGCATGACCGCGCAATTACCAGTTAAAGTAGTGCAGTGCGAAATTGAAAAAAGACCTCTGGTCCTTTGGCTGCCAAATGGTCCGGGGCTGAAGTGGTTAATAGTTTGTTATAAAATTTTGCAAACAGGTAATTTTTCTGCTTCATTGATATGCGCTGATGAGGCGGCACAGGTGGGCACTGATAGGCTGCACTGGTTGGCACTGATAGGCTGCACTGGTGGGCACTGATAGGCTGCACTGGTGGGCACTGATAGACTGCACTGGTGGGCACTGATAGGCTGCACTGGTGGGGACAGATAAGTCGGTACTGATGGGGACAGCAAAGATGGCACTGATGGGCACAGATGGGTGGCACGGATGGGTGGCACCGATGGGCACTGATGGATGACACTGATGGGCACTGATAGATGGCACTGATGGATGGCACTGATGGGCACTGATAGGTGGCACTGATGGGCACTGGTAGGGGACACTGATGAGCACTGGTAGGTGACACTGATGAGCAATGGTAGGTGACACTGATGTGAAGCACTGGCACTGTGGGCACTGACAGATGGCACTGTGGGCACTGGTAGGCAGCACTTTAATTAGGCAAAGGTGGGCACCATGGATTGGGCACATTGCAGTGAGAGGGACTGATGTCCTTCTCACGGTGATCGGCTTTTTTTTTTTTCTCTGTTTGTGCTGTCAGCGCGAGAAGGAAAAAAAGCCGATTACCGGCTCTGTTATTATCACATGATCAGCTGTCATTGGCTGACAGCTGATCACGTGGTAAGGGGTCGGGATAGACCCCTTACTCGGATCTGTGATCCAGCGATTCTCACAGACTCGCTGATCACAGAGCGCACCGCGCGCGCCCTTCAGGGGGCGCGCAGGCAGCTCGTGGCCGGGACGACGTCAATAGACGTCGTCCCGGCATCTTAGATCCGCGCTGTAGCCGTCATTCGGCTATAGCGCGGATCTCAGGTAGTTAAGGTGAAAAAACACGAAAAACCTTTAAGCTTTGACAATAAGCCCAGGTTCACGTTGGAGGCGGGTTTGAAATCGCACAAGTTCAGCTGAACTCGCACGATTTCAAACCCTCATTTCAGTGCGACTTCGGGGGGCGATTTGACAGACGCCTGTGCGGGTTCATGCACAGATGTCTATTGAAGCCCCCCCCCCCCCCCCCAGAAGTCGCCAAAAGTAGAGCAGGAACTACTTTTGGGAATCGGTGCGGCACCGCAAAAGTTGGTGTTGCAATGATTCAGACGGTGTAATTGCTGGCAATAGGCAGATTTGGCAGACTCAGATTTAGCATGCGGCTTGACCTTTCAAATCTGGGGACTCCATTCACACCAATGCGTTTTTTCATGCTTTTTGCAGAAATGCAGGACTTTTTTTTTTTTTAACATGGGTTTCCTATGGAACACGTTCACATCAATGCATATTTGTGCCTCTGCATTTTTGGAAAGGGTTCAGGACTTTTTTTAAACGCAAAACTGTGCTTTTTTGCTTTTTTTGGTTTAACAGACTTTAATGGAGAAGCTGCGGAAAGGCATGTAGTGCGTTTTTACTGCGTTTTGTCACAATTTGCGTTTTTAAATTTGCCCAACAACAAATTCATCCCCCCCCGCCAAAAAAAGCATAAAAAAAGCAAACTGCAGCAAAAGCGTAGCAAAATCAAGGTAAAAATGCCGTAAAGAAATGCAGAAAGCACAGAGGAAACGCCCAAAAGCAACATAGATGTGAATCGAGCCTTGAAGCTGGAAGCTGATTGGTTTCTATGCACAGCTGCACCAGATTGTGCACTCTCCAGTTTTAGTAAATCTCCCCCAGTATTTTATTTTTTTTTGCTTTCATTTATTTAAGACAGTTAAAGTACTACAAACATCAGTAACACATGTAGAGACAAATATTCAAATGAATAATTGAATAATAAAGTTAGAAAATAAATACATAATACTGTAATAATAATAATTAAAAAATAATAAAAAAAAAGAGAAAAAATAAATATATAAATATAAATATATATATATATATATATATATATATATATATATATATATATATATATATATATATATATATATACCGTATATACTCGAGTATAAGCCAAGTCTTTCAGCACATTTTTTTGTGCTGAAAGTGTCCCCCTCGGCTTATACTCGAGTCAAGCACTTTTCTGCAGCAGAAAATGAAATTTTCCGACCCGACTTTGGGGCCCCGTATCTCGGGGCCTCTTGGTGCTAGGAGCCCCCAAATTTGGTGTGCAGATGGGGTTCCTAGTCCTAAGTGGCCCCTGAGATACGGGGCCCCAAAGTCGCTTCGGAAAATGTCATTCTCTGCTGCAGAAAAGTGCTTGACATTTTCCGAACTGACTTTGGGGCCCCATATCTCAGAGCCACTTGGTAATAGGAACCCCATCTTTGGATATGTTGCAAATGGGCACAGTGAGGCATGCAAATGGGCATTGTTGACCCTCTTTTTTACTTACAGTAGCTGCGCATTTCTCACCCTAGGCTTATACTCGAGTCAATACGTTTTTCCATTTCTTTGTGGTAAAATTAGGTGCCTCGGCTTATCTTCGGGTCGGCCTATACTCAAGTATAGGCCTATACTTGGCCTATACACGGTATATATATATATATATATATATATATATATATATATATATACATATATATTTTTTTCTCTCCCCAAAAATATTAGACAATGCTTTGTTAAAAGTATATATTACATGACATGAGATTACACAATGAATGATGAGGTAATAGACTGTATAATCGAGGAGAAAAAAAATATTCCCCCAGTAGGGAAACTGAACCCCCATTCAGGGCTTACAATCTTCCTGGATGCATCCACCTCAAGCATGGCTATAGATGGCTATAGATGACAATAACAAATGGCTCCTGGTTTGTGATTCATCTTACTGTACATCAAGAATTCCTTTTGCATTTCTACCCGGCATTTGTTTTGGCCTTCTATTGGGAAACAGCTTGTAAGGGGTAGGGGGCTGCGGTGGTTCGTAGTAGACGGGTGCTTGTAGTCACGTCCTCCAGGTTTCCCTCCTCGTTGGGTGCCAAGCAAGAGAGGCCTACCCCAGGGTTGGGTTCTTCTGGGCAACGCTAGGCACTTTGTTACAGGGTCACTCTACTACACATATATAGGGTACGACTGTTTTGTGTCGTCTTCATCAATTCCCTGGGACGAGGCTGATGTTGCTGGGGGGGATGCTCAACCTTAAGGCGGGCCTCTAATCTTAGAGATGAACGTACACCATGTACACTGACACCGCAACTGTTCCCCAGTTACTGCTCAGGTCCCAATGACAATGCACACCTTATATTTATTTATTTATTCTAAAGTTCAGACACTATTAATATCAATTTGATCCGATTTGAAATTATTTAAATTAATATAATCTAGTCTTATTTAATTTAATTTAACATAGACCTCTTAACCACCTCAGTACAGTGCATTTTCACCCCCTTCCTGCCCAGGCCATTTTTCAGCTTTCAGCGCTGTCGCACTTTGAATGACAATTGCGCGGTCATACAACACTGTACCCAAATGAAATTGTTATCATTTTTTCCCCACAAATAGAGCTTTCTTTTGGTGGTATTTGATCACCTCTGCGGTTTTAATTTTTTGCGCTATAAACAAAAGAAGAGCGACAAATTTAACAAAAAAACAATATTTTTTACTTTTTGCTATAATAAATATCCCCAAAAAATATATAAAAAACCTTTTTTTTTCCTCAGTTTAGGCCGATACGTATTCTTCTACATATTTTTGGTAAAAAAAATCGCAATTATCGATTATTGATTGATTTGCGCAAAAGTTATAGCGTCTACAAAATAGGGCATAGTTTTATAGCATTTTTATTAATATTTTTTTTTTACTAGTAATGGCGATCTGCGATTTTTATTGTGACTGCGACATTATGGCGGACACATCGGACATTTTTGACACATTTTTGGCACCATTGTCATTTATACAGCAATCAGTGCTATTTAAATGTATTGATTCCTGTATAAATGACACTGGCAGTGAAGGGGTTAACCACTAGGGGGCGGGGATGGGTTAATATGTTCCCTGGGAGTGATTCTTACTGTAGGGGGAGGGGACTCACAAGGGGAGGAGACCGATCGGTGTTTCTCTGTACAGAGAACACCATCGGCTCCTCTCCTCTGACAGGACCGTGGATCTGTGTGTTTACACACACAGATCCACAGTCCCGCTGTGTTACCGGGCAATTGCGGGTGCCCAGCGGACATCGCGGCCGCTGGGCATGCGCATCGGGTGCCCAGTGACACAGCGCGCACGCGATCCCGGCGGCGCGCTCGCGCTCCCTGGAGTGCAGTGAAGGGGAGGACGTCATATGACGTCCTCCCGCGATGAGAGCTGCGCCGCCTGGCCGTCAATAGACGGCCGGCGGTAGCGAGGTACTTAATGAGATTAAGTACCATATATTATACATAATTATTTATATTTTCCAGCTTTAGACTTAGATTGTATTTTATTTTAATTTTGTTTATTTATATACATATATTTATGGTTTAGAGCCCTATGGCCGATACGTGTAAAAGATGACATACAGGTTTAACACAAACTTACCAACATGAAATGGACCTGAAAGTGTGCCTTGGTCTATCGTATGGTACACCAAAATAAGGGGGCATACCCTAGATAAGAAATGATGAAATGAGAGTAGCTATGAAATTATGTGAAATGAGTATTCTGTTTGGAGTAAGAATACTTGAGAAATGCCCTAAGAAGGGGAAGGGAGGGTGGGTATCTCGCACAGGAAACCGACAAAGACCGGCAGCCTGTGGGCTGGTTAAATACCCTCCGGGCTCCCCCCAAAATTTCGGGCAACCATACTGGCCTTCTTTTATTTATTTATATATATATATATATATATATATATATATATATATATATATATATATAAAAATCTGATTGTATCCGATTTTTGTTAGGTTGCCAGTTTTTGGACCAAGGTCTCTCAATTGGGCTGTTTTTACTCACCCTCTTCTTTGGAGCCATTTGCTTCCTTGTTTTCAGTTTTTATCTTTCCATTTCTTTTCCCTTCCCTGATATCTTTCCTTTTGATGATGCCCTGCTCCATGGAATGACCCCTCCTGTCTTTCCTGGATATTTTTGTCCAGTCATGGTATGTACACCAGTCAATTGGTATATGTATTTAGATATATATGTTTGGATAATATCATATATGTACATATTTGCGTGTTTTTTTTTTTCTCTCTTGTGTAAATATTTTTCAATAATTTTCTTTCTTTTTGAAAGTACTACACATAATGTTTTTCCATATATATACAGAATGTCAGAATGTGTTGCACTTATTGAGTGATCTCTGACAATGTACAACAAATAATTATGACCACATATGTAAAGTACATGGACTATCCCCCAGTACCAATAGGGTACCCCTGAAGAAGCTATTGGCGAAACGCGTAGTGATCCATTGGTGCTGACACTGGTACTCCGTATGCCTGGCCTCCGACCAGAAGGGATCTGTTTTGGACCTTTCATACCATCATTACATGGCCCATTAATTTTCTTGCTCAGCCTCTGTATTCATAATAGGGGACAGTGTACCATTTAATAATGTTCATGTTTTTCTCTTATGTTTTTATGTGATTTAATACATTTTGATATTTTTTATATTATATTTTATTTGTAACAACTCCCTTTTTCCTTTCCTATTTGGGATTATATGGGCAGCCTTCTAAATCAATTTGTGCTCTTTTTGTTTTTTCTCCATGTAATATTGGATGTGCTGCCTTGCTATGTAGTATGTCTTTTTCTCACAAAGGCACACCTTGCATTTTGAACAGTGATCTGTCTGTTTCTTCTTCCTGAAATCAACTCTGATTTCAGGGAGAAAAAGCAGACTGTTCTGTTAGTAAAAGCAGCACACATTACACTTGCAAGGCACACAGTTAACCTCTTGATTGGCCCTGATGTTAACCCCTTCCCAGCCAGTGTCATTAGTACAGTGTACAGTATTAGACAGGTTTGTTACGTTCCGAATTAATATTCGGACACATTTTTCATTATTCAGAGATTCGGAAATATACGCATACCCGAATTACAATATAAACAGATTTTACCGAATGCTCTGAATAACGAAAACGAATGTCGTCCAAATTTCGGAAATTCGGACTGAAATTAAAATTTAATTTTACATCGAACTCCAGTCAAATTCTAACTGTACACATATTGCTGAAATCAAAGACTGTGTGTTATTAGAGTACCATTTCAAAATAATGCTGTTTTAGTTAAGCCAAAGGTGATTTAACCAGTAGCTGACCGCCGGCTGTCTATTGACGGCCAGGCGGCGCAGCTCTCAGGGCGGGAGGACGTCATATGACGTCCTCCCCTTCACGGCCCTCCAGGGAGCGCACGCGCGCACACCCGCCGTGTCACTGGGCACCCGATGCGCGTGCCCATCGGCCGCAATGTCCGCTGGGCACCCGCGATTGCTCGGTAACACAGCGGGACCGTGGATCTGTGTGTGTAAACACACAGATCCACGGTCCTGTCAGAGGAGAGGAGCCGATGGTGTGTTCTCTGTACAGAGAAACAGCGATCGGTCTCCTCCCCTTGTGAGTCCCCTCCCCCCACAGTAAGAATCACTCCCAGGGAACATGTTAACCCCTCCCCGCCCCCTAGTGGTTAACCCCTTCACTGTCAGCGACGTCAGTGTCTGTTAGTCAGTTAGCGTCCCTTCCAGCCAGTGTCAGTTAGCGCCAGATTGCCCGCCAGACTATCACAGGCACACTATAATTAGCTGATCACCCCCATTACAAGTATAGCGTTTGTATGGATCAGTATCTTGATCACGATCAGAACTTCAGAACTATACTAGTGTCCCCAATAGTATAGTGTCCCCAAAAACGCAGTTTTGTTTTTACCAGACATGTAGCAGAATACATTTTGGCCTAAATGTATGAAGAAATTTGATTTCATTGGATATATTTTATAACAGAAAGTAGTAAATAATGTTTTTTTTTTTTTAACTTTAATAAAAAAATAAAAATAAATCCAGTGGTGATCAAATACCACTAAAAGAAAGCTCTATTTGTGTGAAAAAAAATTATTTTATTTACACTGTATATAGCTGGTTGCTAAGGAGAGGGCCCGGGAAGCCGGCCGCCGCGTCCTTAGCAACCGATGAGTCATTAGCTGTCAGCTGACTTCCCGCTGAATGTTAAAAAAA
The DNA here is from genome assembly GCA_028564925.1 of Lithobates sylvaticus. NCBI lineage: Eukaryota > Metazoa > Chordata > Amphibia > Anura > Ranidae > Lithobates > Lithobates sylvaticus. Next base: position 25,125,346 of record CM053031.1, read on the forward strand.
AATGGGGGCTAAAAAAATCGTGAAAAAAAACAGCGTCCCCCCCTTAGGTCCATACCAAGCTCTTGGGTCTAGTGGATTCAGAGGGGATCCCCATGCCAAAATGTAAAAAAAAAATGATGTGGGGGTCTCCCAAAAATCCATACCAGACCCTTATCCGAGCATGCAGCCCAGCAGGTCAGGAAAGAGAGGGGACAAGCGAGCGCCCCCCCCCCTTCCCTCCTGAACCATACCACAAGCATGGGGGGATGGGTGCTTTGGAGCAGGGGGATCAGTATCTTGATCACGATCAGAACTTCAGATCTATACTAGTGTCCCCAATAGTATAGTGTCCCCAAAAACGCAGTTTTGTTTTTACCAGACATGTAGCAGAATACATTTTGGCCTAAATGTATGAAGAAATTAGATTTCATTGGATATATTTTATAACAGAAAGTAGTAAATAATGTTTATTTTTTTTGTTTTTGTTTTTTCTGTCTTTTTTTATTCATATAATAATAAAAAAATAAAAATAAATCCAGTGGAGATCAAATACCACTAAAAGAAAGCTCTATTTGTGTGAAAAAAATATTTGGGTGCAGTGTATTAATTTAAAGTAGTGCAGTGCTGAATAGCAAAAAAAAATGCCCTGGTCATGAAGGGGGTAAAAGCTTTCCGGAGGTCAAATAGTTAAAGACAATCAATAAATATAGCGTTGTTATAAAATAGGAAATGGCAACATTTTCAAGGTTTTATAAATTTGTTACAACCTCACCCTGCTCCTTCCCCAGTTTAGGTCTAAATGGCAATAAATATCAGAATACGAAATCTGAAAAACTAGTTAAAGAGCTGTGCCCACAAAAAAAAAAAAAATTAAAAGTCAGCAGCTACAAATACTGCAGCTGCTGACTTTTAATAATCGGACACTTACCTGTCCCAGGGTCCAGTGATGCGGGGGAACGAGCCCCCCCCCCCCCTCGTTCCCCGCTCCGCCCGCGGCACCGGCATTCTTAATGTGGGCACCCGGCTATGGCTTCACAGCCGGGCAACCACTGCGCATGCGCGAGCGGCGCCCTGCGCCGTGATTCGACGCTCACTCATCTGGGACACCTGACAGGTCCCAGGTGACTGTGCGCGCCTAGGGGAAGTGATGTCATTGCCCGGGCAATGAAGGTGGCAGACTACGAGGGACCCCCCCTAGCAACAGGCATTTAGAGGTGAGTAAAAAAAATAATTTTTTTCCAATAATTTTTTTTTCTTTTTTTTATGATTTTTAAGCCAAATTTTTTTTTGGGTGGCAACACCACTTTAAGAACGTTTTAAACAAAGCCTTACAATATTGTGAGCTCCTCTTATCTGTGGTGTATATAATGTCAATAATCTTTTATACGTAAAAATTCTCAGCACATGCATAGTGACTGATCACATATATTCCTTCTTTCTGCTACTAATAGATGGCCATATGACTTCCGTACCCGGGTTCTGTAGAGCATCTGATTGGATCAACTGAAGAAAAGCAGACAGCTGCTCCAGTTGTGATTCGCTGAGCTGTCTTAAGTCTACGCCATATTTCTCAAATACTCCCGCTAAACTCTGCACGTCTCCCAAATTTTGTACATCTGGAATAGACTGCATCTCCGCCATGGTCTGCTTTCCCATAGGACCTGAAACAAAAAGAATGGACCGTTATGTATCTCTGTCTATCCAAGAGACGTGAGGAGCAACTGTCACTGAATATACTGTATAGAAGCCTTTTAAAGAGGAAGTAACCTTCCACACATTACTTTTACCTATATAATAAGATATATAATAATAAGGCTTACCTATAGGTAGTGTAAATATCTCCTAAACATGTACCGTTTAGGAGATATTTACATTACATGCAGCCAGTGACGTCACTGGCGAATGCGCTGTGAAGGAACGGCCAATGGATTCCTTAGGATTTCTTAGGCTCGATTCACATCTATGCATGTTGCTTTTAAGCGTTTTTTGCAGTGCTTTTTGCGGTGCTTGCCACAGTTTTGGACACGCGTTTTTACAGCGATTTGCTTTTTGCGTTTTTTTTATTTTATTTTATTTACACTGTATATAGCTGGTTGCTAAGGAGAGGGCCGGGAAGCCGGCTGCCTCGTCCTTAGCAACCGATGAGTCGTCAGCCTTTAGCTGACTTCCCGCTGAATGTTAAAAAAAAATGCCGGCTAAAAAAAAAGTCGTGAAAAAAAACAGCGTGCCCCCCCTTAGGTCCATACCAGGCTCTTGGGTCTAGTGGATTCGGAGGGGACCCCCATGCCAAAAGTTTTTAAAAAATGGCGTGAGGGTCCCCCAAAAATCCATACCAGACCCTTATCTGAGCATGCAGCCCAGCAGGTCAGGAAAGGGAGGGGACGAGCGAGCGCCCCCCCCCCCCTTCCCTCCTGAACCATACCAGGCCGCATGCCCTCAACATGGGGGGATGGGTGCTTTGGAGCAGGGGGGCTCTGTGCCTCCCACCCCACCCCATAGCACCTTGCCCCCATGTTGATGGGGACAAGGGCCTCTTCCCGACAACCCTTTAACAAGATCCCAGCCAGATCCCGCCCCACCCCCCCTATGTGAATGAGTATGGGGTACATTGTACCCCTACCCATTCACCTGGAAAAAAAAAGTAGTGTAGTGTAGTATTAAAAAATACAGTAGACAGTTTTTGACAAGTCTTTTATTAAAAATCTTCTTCTTCTGCAAACGCTGCATTTTGCGTGAAAAAAAGTCCCCGACCCTTTCCAAAAACGCAGAGGCACTAAAATGCATTGATGTGAATCAAGCCTTATGCCCCGTACACACGGTCGGATTTTCCGACGGAAAAAGTTTGAGATCCTGCTCTCAAATTTTCCGACAACAAAGTCCTATCGGACTTTTTCCAATCGTGTGTAGCGAATTCCGACGGACAAAGTGCCACGCATGCTCAGATCACATTACAAGACCAAAGCTATTGGCTACTAGCCTCTACGTAGTCCCGTTGTACATAACGAACGTCACCACGTTCAGGATGATCGGATTTTCCGACAACTTTGTCCGACCGTGTGTATGCAACACCACTGTCGGACAAAATCCGTCGGAAAAAATCTGACGGATTTTGTGGTCGGAATTTCCGATCGTGTGTACGGGGCATTACTCTATCCAAGCCTTCAGGCTGGGTTCACACTACCTTCGCATGCGGCTCACAGCAGGGGGTCCGGTGTGTTCCCATTCACCCATTTCAGGTCCGAATTTCAGCCCGAATTTGTGGCTGAATTCGAGCCTGAAACAGACCAAAAAACACACAGGACTCCTGTGCAAATTCGCACCAGAGCCGCAGCGGAGATATGTGAACCGGCGCCATAGAGAGATGGTCAAAATGTTCTGCTATTGCGAATTGGATGCAGGGAATCTGCATCGAATTCGCAATAGTGTGAATCCAGCCTTATGCCGCGTACACACGGTCGGAATTTCCGATGGAAACAGTCCGATGGGAGCTGTTCAACGGATTTTCCGACCGTGTGTATGCCCATCGGTCTTTTTCTTTCGGAATTTCCGACGGACTTTGGATTGAGAACCTGTTCTCAATTTTTCTGACAGAAAACCTTTCTAACGGATTTTCCGACCGTGTGTATGCAATTCCGACACGCAAAATTCCGACGCATGCTCGGAAACAATTCGACGCATGCTCGGAAACAATTCGACGCATGCTCGGAAGCATTAAACTTCCCTTTTATAGTGCTGTCGAACGTGTTTTATGCCGCTGTGTTACTGACCGTCGGAATTTGGTGTGACCGTGCGTAGGCAAGACAGTTTGAGCAAAATTCCGTCGGAATTCCGACGGGAAAACCATCAGAGCTTTTTCCGACGAGAATTCCGACCGTGTCTACGCGGCATTAGTTCTACTTGAAGCCCTAAATGGCTTATATAAAAGAACAAAACCTAGGGAAAGGAAATAATCCAGTTCACCGCACAACTAAAATGTCCCTTATTGAAGATGCTTAACCGCTTCCCGACCGCCTCATGTAGATATACGTCAACACAATGGCACGGGCAGGCAAAAGCACGTACCTGTACGTCCCCTTTAATTTGCGCGACCCGGTCGGGAGCTCCGTGACCACGGCCGCGGGACCAGCGGACCCGATCGCCGCTGGTATCCCGCGATCGGGTTACGGAGCTGAAGAGCGGGGAGAGGTCTATGTAAACAAACCTCTCCCCGCGCTTCCTACACTGACTGTCAGTGATCGGCGGTTCCCTGTCATTGGGAACGCCGATCAATGACATCAGACGTACAGCCACGCCCCCCTACTGTAAAAAAAAACACAACACGTCACACTGACTCCTCCCCGCCCCCTAGTGGTTAACCCCCTAACTACAACTGTCATTTACATAGGAATCAGTGCTATTTAAATAGCAGTGATTGCTGTATAAATGACAAATGTCCCAAAAATGTGTCAAAAATGTCCGATGTGTCCGCCAAAATGTCGCAGTCACAATAAAAATCGCTGATCGCCGCCATTACTAATAAAAAAAAAAATATTAATAAAAATGCTATAAAACTATCCCCTATTTTGTAAACGCTATAACTTTTGCGCAAACTAATCAATAATCGCTAATTGCGATTTTTTTTTACCAAAAATATGTAGAAGAATACGTATCGGCCTAAACTGAGGAAAAATAATGTTTTTTTAAAAACCATGTAGGTTTAGGAGATATTTATTGGACCTACAGGTAAGCCTTAATCTAGGCTTACCTGTAGGTCAAAGTGGTTTGTAAGGGTTTACAACCACTTTAACCACTTGCTTACTGGGCACCAAACCCCCTCCTGCCCAGACCAATTTTCAGCTTTTAGCGCTGTCACTCTTTGAACGACAATTGCGCGGTTATACAACGCTGTACCCAAATGAAATTTTTATCATTTTTTTACCCACAAATAGAGCTTTCTTTTGGTGGTATTTGATCACCTCTGCGTTTTTTTATTTTTTGTTAAAAAAATTCAAAAAGACCAATCAAAAAAAAAAAAAATACAAAACCGTTTTATATTTTGTTAATAAATTTTGCAAACAGGTAATTTTTCTCCTTCATTGATGTACACTGATGAGGCTGCACCGATGGGAACTGATAGGCTGCACTGATGGGCACCGATAAGGCGGCAGTGATGGGCACTAATAGGCGGCACTGGTGGGCAATCATGAGGTGGCATTGGTGGGCACTGATAGGTGGCATTGGTGGGCACTGAAAGGGGGCACTGATGGGCGGCACTGAAGGGCATTGATAGGTGGCACTGATAAGTGGCAGTGATGGGCACTGATAGGTGGCAGTGATGGGCACTGATGTGTGGCAGTGATAGGCACTGATCGGCAATGGTAGGTTACACTGATAGGCAGCACTGCTGGGTGGCACTGATGAGGCACTGATTGGCACCACTGGTGGGCATTGATAGGTGGCACTTGTGGGCATTGATAGGTGGCACTTATGCACTGGTGGACACTGATTTGTGGCACTGTATGGGCACTGGCAGGTGGCACTGGAAGGCGGTATTGGTGGACACAGATGAGGCGGGTTTGCCTCTTCCTCTTTGGGACCGATGTCCCTTGCACTGAAAGCGGTGATCGGATTACTTTTTTTTTTTTTTGGTGATCGGATTACTGATCTGTTTACATCACGTGATCAGCTGTCACTGGCTGACAGCTGATCGTGTGGTAAGGGGCCGTGCAAAGGGGAGGACGTTTAAATATACAAAAAGTACACCAATGAACCGGTTAATACATATATACTAAACCCAAAGCTAATAATCCAGGCACTGCCAGAGTCAAGCTGAGGTCAGTCCATGTAGATTTGTAGCATACATCCCAACATGTTTCGGAAATGTTATTGGTACATATTTTCCTTCATCAGGGGAGATTTATACTTGGGTGACTTTATCTTTATCTGCAACATAGATATAGTTGCATAGTATTTGTACAATAGTACATAAAAAACAAGTGATTTTACATAATGAGCTATATAGTATATATAGAGAGGCAGTCTGAGGACTGCCGCTCTGATGTCTGCCCCTCTATCAGCACAGTGAAAGGTAACATACTAGTTTATATAGGCGATTCTGGGTAACAGGTGCCCTAGTCTTGTTACAGCACACTAGTTGTGCTTGTACACTTCTTCTAAAAACATTGATTGAATTTCTTTTGTTTATCTATGGCCTTTCAGACAGCAATACTCCTTTGCTGGTTTAATCAGAGCGTCCCTTGTGGATGTGAATCAGTGGCCGGCTCTGGGTTGCATGCTTGTCCATCTTTGTGTCCATGTGGACTCTTTCAGCTAACTTGGATTCCCTGCACTTGTTTTTACCATTTCCCCCATGTCTTTTCAATGAACCCTATATGTAAGTACCTTTAAGTCTAAATACTATATAGCTCATTATGTAAAATCATTTGTTTTTTTATGTACTATTGTACAAATGCTATGTAACTATATCTATGTTGCAGATAAAGATAAAGTCACCCAAGTATAAATCCCCCCTGATGAAGGACAATATGTACCAATAAAATTTCCGAAACATGTTGGGATTTATGCCACAAATCTTCATGGACTGACCTCAGCTTGACTCTGACAGTGCCTGGATTATTAGCTTTGGGTTTGATATATATGTCTATGTATTAACTGGTTCATTGGTGTACTTTTTGTATGTTTTATCCGCTTCATCCCGGAAGATTTTACTCCCTTCATGACCAGAGTACTTTTTTTGCGTCACTTTAACTGACAATTGCGCGGCCGTGCGACATTGTAGCCAAACAAAATTGACATTTTTTTCACACAAATAGAGCTTTCTTTTGGTGGTATTTGATCACCTCTGCGGTTTTTATTATTTGCGATATAAACAAAAAAAGAGCGACAATTTAAAAAAAAAGCTATAGTTTTTACTTTTCGCTATAATAAATATCCCCCAAAAATATATAAAAAAATAAATGTTTTCCTCAGTTTAGGCCGATATGTATTCTTCTACATATTTTTGGTAAAAAAAAAATCGCAATAAGCGTATTTTGATTGGTTTGAGCAAAAGTTATAGTGTCTACAAAATAGGGGATAGTTTTATGGCACTTTTATTATACATTTTTTTTATTAGTAATCTGCGATTTTTATTGTGACTGCGACATTATGGCGGACACTTTTGATGCTATTTTGGGACCATTGTCATTTATACAGCGATCAGTGCTATAAATATCCACTGATTACTGTGTAAATGACACTGGCAAGGAAGGGGTTAAACACTAGGGGGGCGATCAAGGGGTTAAGTGTGTCCTAGGGAGTGATTCTAACTGTGGGGGGGGGTGGGCTACCACTGACATGACAGCGATCACTGCTCCCGATGACAGGGAACGGTGATCTCTGTCATGTCGTAAGGCAGAACGGGGGAAATGCATTGTTTACATAGGTATCTCCCTGTTCTGCGGCTCCGTGACACAATCGCCGGGAGACCAGCGGACATCGAGTCCGCGGCTCCCGCAGGGGGAAAGCTGTACGCGCGCCCGCTAGCCCCGCCAATTAAAGGGGACGTACAGGTACGCCCATTTGCCCACCCCTGCCATTGTGCCGACTAGACTTGTGCACAACAGAAAAATTTGTTTATTTTCATTTTGTTTCTTTCGTTTCCGTTGATTCGTAACGATTCGTAAATTCGTAAGTCGTCGGTGTTCGTATTCGTAACGATTCGTATTTTCGTAAGAGTTATTTTTTCGTTGATTCGTTTTTCTGTTAGTTTAATTTTCGTTTATTCGAAATTCGGACGCATTCGTATTTTCGTAGATTTAGTTACATTCGTACTTTCGTTAGATTGATTTATTCGTACTTTCGTAACATTGTTTTCGTAGATTCGTAATCGGAGCATAATTCATAATTTTATGTAATGTGTATGCTATTATTACATTGTAAGAGACACGGAAAATTACGAATCGAAAAAAAAAGTTACGAATGTACGAATTTTTTCGTTCAATCCATTCGAAGCACGTTAAGCAGCGCCATTGTAAGAGACACGGAAAATTACGAATCGAAAAAAAAAAAAAAAAAGTTACGAATGTACGAATTTTTTCGTTCATTTTGATTTTCGTTGTTCCTGTTTTTGTTTTTCGGATTTTCTTCTTTCGTAGTTTCGTTGTTTCTAATTTGGTTATTTCTGATTTTCGTTGTTTTTTGTATTCGTTCGATTCGAATGATTCGTTATTCGTTAAAATGTTTAGCGAATTGTTCGTTCATTCGTACGATAACGAATATAACGAAAAAAAAAATAAAAAAAAATAAACGAATTGCACATGTCTAGTGCCGACGTATATCGGCGTGTGGCGGTTGGCAAGTGGTTAATGCGATTGTTTATGACTACAAAATGTATCAGATACTGTGTAATCAATAAAAGTGGCACATGGCTGCCTTTTATTTACTCCATTACCCCTGTTGCACTTGAAAATAAGACCTAGCGTGATTGTCAGTGATGGCTGCAATATAAGCCCTACCCCTCAAATAAGCCCTAGTTAAAGTCCTTGTAGGTCTTATTTTCAGGGTAGGGCTTATTTTCAGGGAAACAGGGTAGGGCTTATTTGGGGGGTAGGGATTATATTGCAGCCATCACCGACAATCGCGCTAGGTCTTATTTTCGGGGAAACAGGGTAGTTACTTTATGGTGTGTGTCCATGCCAATTTTAGGTACCCCAAAATGGCATATATGCAAAGGGAGTGTAAATGTGACACTTGAAAATGGCTAATAAAGCCACACCACTACAGAAACCAACCATAGCATTATAAACCCCAATAAAACTTCCTAGGCACTATAATCAACAAGCACTGACAAAAAAAATATGTCCCCCGTTGGGGCTTTGATAGCTTTGAACATTAATGCCCCGTACACGCGGTCGGATATTCCGATGGAAAAAGTCCGATTGGATTATGTTGTCAGAAAATCTGATTGTGTGTGCGGGATCTAGCGGGCTTTTTCGTCGGGAATTTCCGACGGGAAAAAATTTGAGAGCAGGATCTCAACTTTTCCGACAACAAAATCCGATCAGACTTTTTCCGATCATGTGTAGAGAATTTCGACTGACAAAGTGCCGCGCATGATCAGATCAAATTACGAGACCAAAGCTATTGGCTACTGGCCTCTACGTAGTTCCGTCGTACGCAACGAACGTCACCACGTTCGGAACGATCGGATTTTCCGACAACTTTGTCTGACCGTGTGTATGCAACACCAGTGTCGGACAAAATCCGTCGGAAAAAAAAAACGGACGGATTTTGTGGTCAGAATTTCCGACCGTGTGTATGGGGGCTAAGAAAACCACCTTCACCTCCTTGCCCCACTTTTCAAACAACTAACAAATAACTAAGCACAGAGACCTTTCAATGTCCTTCCTTCTTCTGGTCGGCGGTCCTGGTCACCTTCGTCCATCAGGCTCATCCTTTCAATCCTTTCGGAACTATCAAGGACATCATCCATCAAGTTACTGTCCACACTGTCACGGGGAAGCTTCCTTCTCAGTTCTGCCCAGGCATGGTGAGTGTCACTGGGCCACTGTATAGGTAAAGGCGATTCTGGTCCACCCTGAAGCCTCCCGTAGACAACATGTCTAGATCCCTCGGGCCAGGAGTGAGTGGCAGCAAAGAAGTGTTGGGAGTTTCTCACACGGTTGGGGTCCTGATAGCCCAGCTACAGAGATAGAAATTGAAAGTTTCAGATAATGAGAAGTGGGTTAACGAGAGAAATTTAAATAGACAAATTAAAAGAAACAGATAAATGGAGAAAATATGGCAAAATAATGCTTTGCTACAATGTTATCATCTTTCCCATAAATGTCACCTCCAATGATGGGTCAAATGAGGGTTGGTAATTTCTATTATAAACAGCATTTTTTTGGGAAGTTGGATGGAATTAATGTGCTCAGCAGGTCAACCACAATAATTGGACGGAGGACTGGGTTGGGGTTTGGATTTGGGGTGTAGGGGAAGTTATCTTCCCCTACACAAACAAAACAAAACGTTGTTGTCGGAAAGTCCGATTGTGTGTACACAAGTCCGTCGCACAAAAGTTCACGCATGCTCGGAATCAAGCAGAAGGAGCTGCACTGGCTATTGAACTTCCTTTTTCTCGGCTCGTGGTACGTCTTGTACGTCACCGCGTTCCCACGTTCGGAATTGTTGGCCAACATTTGTGTGACTGTGTGTATGCAAGACAAGTTGGAGCCAACACCCTTTGAACAAAAATCCACGGTTTTGTTGGCGGAAAAATCCGATCGTGTGTATGGGGTATAAGATTAACAATGGCGTCACTAGTGGGGGGGGGGGCAGAGGGGACCCTGACCCCCCCAACATTATGCTGTGCCCCACCATGTGCCCCCCCATTAAAATAAAAAAGGCAATGTCTTTTTGTTTGCATTCGTACCGGATGCGCCGCATATTAACACAGTCTCTATTGAGAGGGAGAGCGTCCCCAGTCAGCTCCATCCGAATTTCCGAATTTCGTATTTCTGAATTTCGTATTTTCTGATTTCGGAATTTCGTATTTTCGGATTTTCTGATTTAGGAATTTACGAATCCTCCTCCCCCCTCCCTCTGCATAATGCGAGCGCTCACAAAACCACGGCCGCCCGATCTGCTCCTTCCCCTGCATCCTCATTGGCAGGGAGGAGAGCGAGTTGCAGGAAGGACTCCACCAGGACTCTCAGTTACGGAAAAAACAGACTGATTTCTCCAGTTCTTAGGACGGGAGAACCAGCCTGTAAATTCCAAGAGATGCCAGACCAGCGCTGTCAATAGCAGGGGGCAGGACAGCAAGAGGAGGCTGGGGAACCCCACAGTGGCAGAACACCAGGGCCCAGTGGCAAGACAACCCTTGCAACCCTGATAGTTCTCCCACTGCTTTGGACCCTTATATTTTCTTGGTATGCTGGTGACATATATCTCTTTTTTCTGCCACCCTGGGGGGCCCCAATACAGTAGGAAGGGAGCTCACTGCAAAACATGTGAAAGGGCCCGTTGTGGGATCGTAGTAAAGGGCCCCAGGATATATATATATAATTGCATTTTATAGTTACTTTTGTCCCCCCATGTGCCCCCCCCCTAAATATGAAAGCTGGAGACGCCATGGAAGATTAAACTAGAAAAGGAGAACTACACGTCTCCAGCTAGCCCTCCCTAATATGGTGGAAGTATTGCTCCTTACAGGTGAACCATTGAGCTTTGGTTGATGTTTTCCTGCTTAGGACTTACCTGTGAACTTGGCGACTGAGAGGAGAGCAGAAAGTAGGTCAAGTATCGATCCAACAGAGGAGACAAGTTCTGCTTGAAGCTCATGGGAAGTCTTTGTGCTCCTGATGAGGAATCTGATGATGTCACCTTTGACCTTAAATACGGTAAGGGATCCACTTGGTTGGTCCACCTTTGAGATGACAATGGACCTGTAAGCCGCTGAATTGTCCGCCCCGCCAATGGGGATCTAAAAAATAGTATAGGATTTTAAATGAGAATGTCTGCAAGTGTCCCACCCCTCCAGGCATGTATTTTTTACCCAACCAGTCTCCCTTTGTTACCTCTCTGCACTGCAGGAACCCTCACTAAGTTGTAGGCAGGTGCAGTCTGTTGTCCCCACTGCAGGTGGCGCTCAACCAAATAACGCTGTTTGAAATCCCACACATTGTCACCCTGGGTAGTCCTATACCAATGATGGCAAACCTTGGCACCCCAGATGTTTTGGAACTACATTTCCCATGATGCTCATGCACTCTGCAGTGTAGTTGAGCATCATGGGAAATGTAGTTCTGAACCATCTGGGGTGCCAAGTTTCACCATCTCTGTCCTATACAGACATATCGTTTAAAAATGGACTTTAAGTGACGCACCAATTATTACCCAACTCCAACTTTTTTAAGTCGTTACGGCAATAGATTTCTCTTTTTGAAAAATACAGTTAAAGTGGAAGTAAAGTTAAAATTTGGACTTTCACCTACAGGTAAGCCTATAATGAGGCTTACCTGTAGGTAAAAAAAATATCTCCTAAACCTGTACGGTTTAGGAGATATTCCCTGTGCAATGCGCCGCTGACTGCAGCAGCGCATGCGGCTGAAAGGCTGGCAGAATCCGAACCCTGCCGGGAGGAAGTCTCCCGTGCGCATGCGCGGGAGTGACGACATCGCGGCTCCAGCCACTCACAGCGCTGGAGTAGCGATACCCGGAAGACACGCCGAGGCAACATGTCAGCGACCTCGGCGTGGAGCAGGTGAGTTGCCGACGCCTCGCTCTAAGGTAAGTATTTCATAATGAGCTAGTATGCTGTGCATACTAGCTCATTATGCCTTTTCCCTTACAGGTGTATAAAAAAAAAAAAAATGTCAGCGGGTTTACTACCGCTTTAAGATATACACGTATGAGTAAAAGGTGATCATTGTAAGCACCCTTGACAGCGCTATATGGTTTGTCCCAACCCATATAACGATTTATTTTTCTGGACAGCTTGGTCTGTATGTAAGTGTGGAGAAAAGTATAAATAAGGGCATGTGAAAGAAAAAAAAAATCATATACTGAATACTGTCAATTATAGATACACGATATTGTCAGTGTATGTCAGGTAGGTAGGTCAGTGTATGTCACTACCGTCAGTGTATGTATGTCAGGTAGACATGTGCACTGACAAAAAATTCGTTCATTTTCGTTTTCGTTTCATTTGTTTTTTTGCTTTTTTTGGAAATTCGGAAAATCGAAAATTCGGGAATTCGAAAATTCGGGAATTTGGAAATTCGGAATTCGGAAAATTCGGGAATTTGGAAATTCGGAATTCGGAAAATTCGGGAATTTTCACATTTCTATTTTTCGGATTTCCGAAGTTCGGATTTCCGAATTTCGTATTTTCGGATTTCCGAATTTCGTATTTCCGAATTTCCGCACTTTCCGAATTTCCGCATTTCCGCACTTTCGGAATTTCCGAATTTCCGCACTTTCGGAATTTCCGCACTTTCGGAATTTCCGAATTTCCGCACTTTCGGAATTTCCGCACTTTCGGAATTTCCGCACTTTCCGAATTTCCGCACTTTCGGAATTTCCGAATTTCCGCACTTTCGGAATTTCCGAATTTCCGCACTTTCGGAATTTCCGAATTTCCGCACTTTCGGAATTTCCGAATTCAAAGATTTGAAAATCCCAAAATGTTAAAATCTGAAAAAAGAAAGAAAATCAGTTTAATTAATAACTAACTATTAAATTAATGAGTACGAATTTATCCGAAGTTACGAATTATCTGAAATAACGAATGCCGCATCTAAACAAATGGAAAAAGGTTTATTATTATTGTTATTTATTATTTATAGATCGTTACGTTCCATTTGTTTAGATGCGGCATTTGTTATTTCAGATAATTCGTAACTTCGGATGCATTTGCACTTGTTACGTTCACTAACAGACAAATTTGAAAGGGAATTCCAATACCTATAATTTAATAGTTAGTTAATTAGAATTAGATTTTCTTTCTTTTTTTCAGATTTTTAGATTTTTCTATTTTTTGAATTTCCGAATTTCGAAAAAATTCGGAATTCCGAAAAAAATCCGAAATTCGGAATTCCGAAAAAAATCCGAAATTCCGAATTCCGAAAAAAATCCGAAATTCGGAATTCCGAAAAAAATTCGGAATTCCGAAAAAAATCCGAAATTCGGAATTCCGAAAATTAAAAATTTGAAAATCCGGAAATTAAAAATTCGGAAATACGAAATTCGTAATTTTGAATTTTGAAAATTTGAAAATTGGAAAATTCAGAAATTCCAGAATTTGTCAAAATTCTTTAAAAAACGAATTAGGAACTAAACGAATTGCACATGTCTAATGTCAAGTAGGTCGGTGTATGTATGTCAAGAATGGATTAAGAACAAAAACGGTGTTCCCTGTATGCACTGCAATCCTTCATTTTCAATCCAGAATGGACCTTTAATATCCTAATCTACCTCTCCTCATCCAGAAGATCGAACGACTCCAGTGCTTTGTGCTGCGGGATACGACCCATTTCATGAGCCATTACTCGCTGCGTCACATCATCCTTCCACGACAACCCTGTGACCAAAAAAAAAAAAAAAAGAATAAAACTTTAATTCTCCAGCCAATCTACTTTGCATATTCTCTCTTTTCTTAGGCATTCTTTGCCCTGCTGAAGTGATTAATCTAGAAATGTCGGTTAGAAGTTAATTGTGTGGCCTGGTGAAATCATTCTTTCTGAAATTAAAAAAAAACGTGAAAATCAAAAGAAAAAAGATGCATCAAGTCACTCTGGGAGAAAATGCAAATGACACGGAGCTTCGCCGTACAATTAATCACAGCAGAGCCGGCTGCTTAAATTGTGAGAAGCGGCTGTCATCTTTTTGTAAGTCCTCGGAAATAATGGACCGGGGCTTCACAGCTGATTATTTCAGTTACTGATTACCTTTTGCCGACAGCCGACGCAGAATGCCTTGCAACTGTTGCAGAGTTCTAGGAGTCACCTGAAACTGTCCCACGTCCCTTTCCGATCGATCCCGACACTGGCCGAATAATCCATCTGAAAAACAACGTAATAAAGAAACACAAATAAGGTACTAAAGTCAGTGGCGGCTGGTGCTCAAAATTTTTGGGGGGGGCAAACTGAAAACAAAAAACATCAATTGCAGCCACTGTGCCCATCAAACGCAGCCACTGTGCCCATCAAACGCAGCCACTGTGCCCATCAAACGCAGCCACTGTACCCATAAAGCGCAGCCACTGTACCCATAAAGCGCAGCCACTGTGCCCATCAAACGCAGCCACTGTACCCATAAAGGGCAGCCACTGTGCCCATCAAACGCAGCCACTGTACCCATAAATTGCTGCCACTGTGCCATCAAACGCAGCTACTGTACCCATCAATTGCTGCCAGTGTGCCCATCAATTGCTGCCACTGTGCCCATCAATTGCCGCTACTGTGCCACATCAATTGCTGCCAGTGTGCCCCATTAATTGCTGCCAGTGTGCCCCATTAATAGCTGCCGCTACTGTGCCCATCAAACGCAGCCACTGTTCCCATAAAGCGCAGCCACTGTGCCCATCAAACGCAGCGACTGTACCCATAAAGGGCAGCCACTGTGCCCATCAAACGCAGCCACTGTACCCATAAAGCGCAGCCACTGTGCCCATCAAACGCAGCCACTGTACCCATAAATTTCCGCCGCTGTGCCATCAAACGCAGCTACTGTACCCATCAATTGCTGCCACTGTGCCCATCAATTGCCGCTACTGTGCCCCATCAATTGCTGCCAGTGTGCCCATCAATTGCTGCCAGTGTGCCCCATTAATTGCTGCCAGTGTGCCCATCAACTGCCGCTACTGTGCCCCATCAAATGCTGCCAGTGTGCATCGCCCTGTCTCACAGCGGGTCACAATGGCGTCCTCCGCGTCCACGCTCCTCGATGTCTGCGGTCATCTCTACCAGGCGTCCAATCACAGCGCCTATTGTTTCAGCCAATCAGGTGACAGGTAACCAGACCCAAGCACCTGATTGGCTGAGAGGCGGGTCAGTGTTAGGAAAGCGATTTATTCCCTTTCCTAACACAACACTGAGTAAACAGTGAACGCACAGCATTGAGCCCGCTGTCTACCATTTTGGAAGCCTATTAGAGCCTACGGCGCTAATCAGGCGCTTCCGAAAAAAAAGCAGCCGCTGTAATTCTGGTGCCGGACAAGGGGACGGACAACTGAATAGGGGCAGCAGCGGCGACCATAGATAGATTCATGCAAATATTTTGAATGGATGGGTGTCATGGCCTCACCCACTAATAGGGAGTCACCATGGCACCCTTCACTTATAGGAGTTGATTTCCTAAAACTGAGAGTACAAAATCTGGTGTAGCTGTGCATGGTAGCCAATCAGCTTCTAATTTCAGCTTGTTCATTTGAGCTTTGACAAAAAAAATGGAAGTTGATTGGCTACTATGCAGATCTGCACCAAATTTTGCACTCTCCCATTTTAAAAAACCCCATCGTTTAGTAAAGCATCACATTAGCGCCATTCTCTACATCAGCCCTGAAATAGACTTGAGACAAAGCAAAAGAACACCTAATAAATCATGTGACCGGCTTGAAGACACCGGAAAAAGGACAGCCGGGTGGGAGGTAAAGTAGAAAGCAGTCTGCGCCTAGAACCAATCACTTGCATGTTATTACTCCAAAAACGCTCATTGCATTATGAAATGGCCCTTAGTGATAAAGATACTTTGTAGGTAATGAATGGTTATTGGAGTTTTTGGATTATCAGCTGTTCTTATCACTAATGCCGCGTACACACGACCGGACTTTTCGACAGCAAAGGTCCGACAGAACGAATCCGTCGAACAATTCGATCGTGTGTGGGCTCCATCGGACTTTTGCTGTCCAAAAATCTGACGGACTTTAGAAATGTTTTAGAACATGTTTCAAATTTTTCCGCTGGGAACCCAGTTCCTATCGAGAAATACGTTTGCGTGTGTGCTAGTCCGACGGACCGAAACCGACGCTAGGGCAGCTATTGGCTGCTGGCTATGAACTTCCTTATTCTAGTCCGGTCGTACGTCATCACGTTCGCATTCGTCAGACTTGGTGTTACTGTGTGTGGCCAAGTCCGTTCATTCGAAAAAGTTAGACGGAACTCTGCCGAAAGTCCGTCGTGAAGACCGTCGGACCTAGTCCGTCGAAAAGTCCGGTCGAGTTTATGCGGCATAAGGGACCTTTCACACTGCTCTGTAGCAAAATCACAGTAAAAAAGCATATGTGTTTTTACTGCGATTTTGGGGTTTCCTGCACCCCCTTTAATGCAATTGTAACCGCAATTAAATAGAGTGAATGGGCTCTAAATGTAGCAAAACGCTATTTTTATCACCCAATCAAAAATCGTCTTTTATTGTAGTGACTCCAGTGACACGAAAATTGATTTTGTTATTGGCCTTTCCATCATTAGTCCCTCCTGAATGCACACATAGGATGACATCCATCCACAGACCGCCCTCCCATCGGTCACCAGGCTTAATCTGAGAATAGGTGTAGACTGGACAGCTTGGAGCCGCAGATTTCATCAGTTCAACAATACGTTCCACCCCCCCCCCCAGTCCAGAGACGGAGATCTGCCAGACTAATGAGTGTCATGTATGGGGGGGGGGGGGGGGTGGAGTGGACATATAGATGATGCCATTACTATGGTTACTAGCAGTGAGTGGGTGTTAGGGGAGCGATCGGAAACTGTTTTATATATATATATGAATGTACTACACACAGAGCAGAAAAATTATATTATGTGCCGGATTCCCTATAGTCTGTATTCTGGATCCTACCTGTACAGGAACCGAGTCTGATGATCACTGTTAGGCCCTTTTCACACTGTGGCGGGAGCCTGTCGGCGGTAAAGCAGCGCTATATCGCGGTATTCGGCCGCTAGCAGTGCGGTTTTAACCCCCGCTAGCGGCCGAAAAAGGGTTAAAACCCCCCGCAAAGCGCCGCCGCAGCGGTATTGCCGCGGTATCCCATTGATTTCAATGGGTAGCAGCGGTATAAGAACGGTGAACACACCGCTCCTTCACCGATCCAAAGATGCTGCTAGCAGGACTTTTTTGACCGTCCTGCTAGCGCACCGCTCCAGTGTATAAGCCCTCCGACTTTCACACTGGAGTGAATGGGGCCGGACTTTTTCAGGCGCTGTACAGGCGCTATTTTTAGCGCCTGAAAAACGCCCCAGTGTGAAAGGGGCCTAACACCAGATGGCATCTGCCAGGATAACCATTAGTCTTCTACACCTACCACCAATCTAAGGGGTCACCCCTACACTGACCACCAATATAATGGGGTCACTTCTACACTGACCACCAATCTAAGGGGTCACTTCTACACTGACCACCAATCTAAGGGGTCACTTCTACACTGACCACCAATGTAAGGGGTCACTTCTACACTGACCACCAATCTAAGGGGTCACTTCTACACTGACCACCAATCTAAGTGGTCACTTCTACACTGACCACCAATCTTGGGGTCACTTCTACACTGACCACCAATGTAAGGGGTCACTTCTACACTGACCACCAATGTAAGGGGTCACTTCTACACTGACCACCAATCTAAGGGGTCACTTCTACACTGACCACCAATCTAAGGGGTCACTTCTACACTGACCACCAATCTAAGGGGTCACTTCTACACTGACCACCAATGTAAGGGGTCACTTCTACACTGACCACCAATGTAAGGGGTCACTTCTACACTGACCACCAATGTAAGGGGTCACTTCTACACTGACCACCAATGTAAGGGGTCACCTCTACACTGACCACCAATCTAAGGGGTCACCTCTACACTGACCACCAATATAATGGGGTCACTTCTACACTGACCACCAATCTAAGGGGTCACTTCTACACTGACCACCAATGTAAGGGGTCACCTTTACACTGACCACCAATCTAAGGGGTCACCTCTACACTGACCACCAATGTAAGGGGTCACCTCTACACTGACCACCAATCTAAGGGGTCACCTGTACATTGGCCACCAATGTAAGGGGTCACCTCTACACTGACCACTAATGTGAGAGGTCACTTCTACACTGATCACCAATGTAAGGGGTCACTTCTACACTGACCACCAATGTAAGGGGTCACTTCTACACTGACCACCAATGTAAAGGGTCACTTCTACACTGATCACCAATGTAAGGGGTCACTTCTACACTGACCACCAATGTAAGGGGTCCCTTCTACACTGACCACCAATGTAAAGGGTCACTTCTACACTGACCACCAATGTAAAGGGTCACTTCTTCGCTGATCACTAGGGATGAGCCCGGTGTTCGATTTAAACCCATGTTCGAATCGATCATCGGCCGTTCGTACGTTCGTGGGCCGTTCGCATCAAATTTGTGTGATTAGAAACAGCCCACAATGCACTGCGCCAGTCGCAGTGCATTGCTGGCTGATGATTGGCCAAGCATGCACTGTGACCCTGCATGCTTGGCCAATCACAGCGCCGGCAGCGAGGAGATGCCTGTGGCCAATTATAGCTCAGGGGGGTTTAGTACACGCCCCACACTATATAAGGCCGCCAGTGCGGCGGCCTTGTGTAGTGTTGTGCGGCGTTCATAGAGAGCAGGATAGGCAGGGACAGTGTCAGCTTTGCTTTGCTTCCTAACCTAGCACTGTTACAGTGGGTGTAGTGTGCCTCCATACACCTGAATCTACCCCCTCATTGCTGGTGTTGTGTAGTTGATTTGTGCAACACAGGCATCTGCCTAATATTCAGTCATGTCATTTACACAGGAATCAGTGCATTTAAATAGCACTGATTGCTGTATAAATGACAATGGTCCCAAAAATGTGTCAAAAATGTCTGATGTGTCCGCCATAATGTCGCAGTCACAACAAAAATTGCTGATCGCCGCCATTACTAGTAAAAAAAATATTAATAATAATGCATAAAACTATCCCCTATTTTGTAAACGCTATAACTTTTGCGCAAACCAATCAATAATCGCTAATTGCAATTTTTTTTTTACCAAAAATATGTAGAAGAATACGTATCGGCCTAAACTGAGGAAAAATATATTTTTTTTATATATTTTTTGGGGATATTTATTATAGCAAAAAGTAAAAAATATTGCATTTTTTTCAAAATTGTCGCTCTATTTTTGTTTATAGCGCAATAGAAATAAAAACCGCAGAGGTGATCAAATACCACAAAAGAAAGCTCTATTTGTGGGAAAAAAAGACGCCAATTTTGTTTGGGAGCCACGTCGCACGACCGCGCAATTGTCAGTTAAAGCGACGCAGTGCCGAATCACAAAAAGGGGCCTGGTCCTTTGGCTGCAAATTGGTCCGGGGCTTTTCAAATGTCATTTTGTGCAGGGACAGTTCTAAACACGGGAAACACATGCCACTTCACAGGCATACTATACACACCCCCCAGGTACCATATTTAAAGGAATATTGCACTTTTTTTTTTTCACTTTATGCATCATTAAAAATGACTGCTCCAGAAAAAACGTCAGTTTTTAAAACTTCTTTTTGCATTGATACATGTCCCCTGGGGCAGGACCCGGGTCCCCAAACACTTTTTAGGACAATAACATGCATATTAGCTGTTATAAATAGCACTTTAGATTTCCAACGTTTGCATCCATTGTAACTAATAGGGTTCTAACGTTGCAAACTCTCGGTCCGTTCGCAGATAAAGGGTCACTTCTACACTGACCACCAATGTAAGAGGTCACTTCTACACTGACCACCAATGTAAGAGGTCACTTCTACACTGACCACCAATGTAAGAGGTCACTTCTACACTGACCACCAATGTAAGAGGTCACTTCTACACTGACCACCAATGTAAGAGGTCACTTCTACACTGACCACCAATGTAAGAGGTCACTTCTACACTGACCACCAATGTAAGAGGTCACTTCTACACTGACCACCAATGTAAGAGGTCACTTCTACGCTGATCACCAATGTAAGAGGTCACTTCTACGCTGACCACCAATGTAAGGGGTCACTTCTACTCTGACCACCAAAGTAAGATGTCACTTCAACGCTGAGAAAAGATATTATATCTTTTTCAGACCATTCTCTGTAAACCGGAGAGATGGTTGTGTGTGAAAATCCCAGTAGATCAGCAGTTTTTGAAATACTCAGACCAGCCCGTCCGGCACCAACAACCATGCCTTGTTCAAAGTCACTTAAATCCCCTTTCTTCCCCATTCTGATGCTGGGTTTGAACTTCAGCAAGTTGTCTTCACCACGTCTAGATGCCTAAATGCATTGAGTTGCTGCCATGTGATTGGCTGATTAGCAAATTGTGTTACCAAGCAATTCAACAGGTGTACGTGTATATATTTATATTTCATTTATATATGTATGTATGTATGTATAATAAAAAAACAACGTACATATAAGGGATATATATATATACCGGCCACGGCCACTTTATTAGGTACAGTTTGCTAGTACTGGGTTGGTTCAGATGTACCTAATAAAGTGGCCGGTGAGTGAATATATTTTTATATATTTTTTTTAGATATATATATTTTTTTGTTTTTATATATATATATGCCCTTTAAACGTCAGGGATCAATAAAGCAGATTGGGGTGACAACCCTTCCTATTACATACAGGAAGCAGGCATGGTGGTCAGGGAAGGGTTAATGGGCGTGTCCTTATGAAGAGCTCGTTGCTGGTCGGTGATAGGCGGAGGGGCGGGGCTGTGAGGCGGAGGGGCGGGGTCGGCGGGCGCAGTCTCGGCTCGGCTCTCCAGTCGCTGTCCGTGGTGCTGATCGCGGCCGGGGAGAGCAGAGCGGCGTTATGCGCCCAGTGTGATCGGGAGCCCCGGGGGCCCCTCATCCGTCACACCGCGGAGGCCTCCAGCACCAGGATGGGTCTCCCTGCAGGCGCCGTCCTCTGCCTCCTGCTCATCACCTGCTGTCCCCGCGGGGGCCTGGGGGCCCGGAGCCACGGTGAGTGACATCTCCGCATCCATCCGATCCCCCCCCCCCCCACCAACTGCTGTACGACCTCTTCCCGAGGACTCCCTGTACATGATGTATGGGGGATTGTACACCGATCTGTACACACCGGGGGAGGGGAGACTCATCACTAACACCCATCACCCCCCCCCCATCTACACACACCCACCACTACTAGGGGGGCTCCTCTACTACAGGGGGGGGGGCTCCACTACTACAGGGGGGGCTCCACTACTACAGGGGGGGCTCCACTACTACAGGGGGGGCTTCTCTACCACAGGGGGGCTCCTCTACTACAAGGGGGGCTCCTCTACTACAGAGGGGCTCCACTACTACAGGGGGCTCTTCTACTACAGGGGGGGCTCCACCACTACAGGGGGGGCTCCTCTATTCAGGGGGCTCCTCTACTACAGAGGGGGCTTCTATATTCAGGGGGGCTCCACTACTACAGGGGGGCTCTTCTACTACAGGGGGCTCCACTACTACAGGGGGGCACCTCTACTACAGGGGGGCTCCTCTACTACAGGGGGCCTCCACTACTACAGAGGGGCTCCTCTACTACAGGGGGGGCTCCACCACTACAGGGGGGCTCCTCTACTACAGGGGGGGCTCCTCTACTACAGAGGGGGCTCCTCTACTACAGGGGGCTCTTCTACTACAGGGGGGCTCCACTACTACAGGGGGGCACCTCTACTTCAGGGGGGCTCCTCTACTACAGGGGGGCACCTCTACTACAGGGGGGGGCTCCTCTACTACAGGGGGGCTCCACCACTGCAGGGGGGGCTCCACTACTACAGGGGGGCTCCACTACTTCAGGGAGGCTCCTCTACTACAGGGGGGATCCTCTACTAAAGGGGGGCTCCACTACTACGGAGATGCTCCACTACAGCAGGGGGGCTCTTCTACTACAGGGGGGCTCCTCTACAACAGGGGGTCTCCTCTACTAAGGGGGCTCCACTACTTCGAGGGGTTCGCCTACTACTGGGTCTCCACTACTACAGGGGCTCCACTACTACAAGGGGCTCCTCTACTACAGGGGGATCCACTACTACGGGGGCTCCTCTGCTACAGGGGGCTCCACTACTACGGGGGGGCTCCTCTACTACTATGGGGGGCTCCTCTACTACAGGAGGCTCCTCTACAGGATGTTCCTCTACAGGGTGCTCCGCTACAGGGTGCTTCTTTACAGGGTGCTCTTCTAGTGGGTGCTCCACTACAGGGTGCTCCTCTACAGGGTGCTCCTCTATGGGGTTCTCATCTACAGGGTGCTCCTCTAAGGGGTGCTCCTCTATGGGGTTCTCCTCTACAGGGTGCTCCTCTACGGGGTGCTCCTCTACGGGGTGCTCCTCTACGGGGTGCTACACCACTGGGTGCTTCTCTACAGGGTTTCTGGTTGTGTACTCCTCTATAGGATGCTCCACTACATGGTGCTTTTCTACGGGGTGCTCCTCTACAGGTGCTTCCTTTATGGGTTCTCCTCTTCAGAATTCTGCACTGTGTGCTCCTGTACAGGGTGCTGCACTAGCCGTTGCTCTCTACAGGGTGCTACACTGTGTGCTCCTCTACTGGGTGCCCCACTACATGGTGTATTACTACCAGGTGCTCCTCTTCAAGGCGCTTCCTTTATGGGTGCCCCTGTACAGGGTGCTACACTGTGTGCTCCTTCAAAGAGTGCTTCTCTACAGGGTGCTCCACTATTGGGAGCTCCTTTACAGGGTGCTACACCACTGGGTGCTTCTCCATAGGGCGCTACACTGTGTGCTCCTCTACAGGGTGCTCCTCTACTACAGGACTCCACTATGTGCTCCTCTTCTGCATGTCTCTACTAATGTACACAATGTATCCTTTTATTTATAGTGTCAGAATCATAAACCTTTACTATTTGATATTGTGTATATTTACAGTGTATATATTGTCATTCGCTAAGACTGGAGCAGACAGGATCTGTAGCAGCTGTGCATGGCAGCCAATCAGCCTCCAGCTTTCATTTTCCAAGCTTAGCTGAACAAGCTGAAAACAGAAGCTGATTGGTTACTATACATGGCTGTTCCGCCCCCCTATTTTCATGTGCCCAGTTATTTGCTGTCGTTGCGTTCCTCTCGTATACTATTCATCCTCCCCCATTCCATGCAGGGATTGGGATTTGGAATAGAACGTGATATTTTAGTTACTTTTAGCGATTACTTAGAAATCAGTTGTTTTTTTTCTTGTTGTGCTTTTTTTAGACTTATTCAGTAAAATCTGAGCAAAAGCACCGTCAGCAATCTGATTTCCAACCGCTGCCAGATTGATTCTGATTGGATGCTGGTTTAATCAGACACTGTTGGCTGAAATCACAAATCTTTACACAAGGCTGACGATATTTTATTGTATTATGTGACAGTTATTTTCAAGTCTCATTGCCCTCAACTGAAAATAGCTGTCATTTTTTTTGTTTTATTTTTTGATAAAGCTTCTATCTAGGTGTTTTATCTTTGTAAGGTGAGCCCTTGTAGGTTTAATTCTCAATGCTAAGTATTTGTATTTTACAAAAAAAGTGGGTTATTTTCAGTTAAAGCTGAACTCCGGGAATGACCTGAAATGTAGCGCCCCCCCCCCCCCCGTACTGCAAGGGTTAAATGATGATCTCATCTAGAGGGGCGGGGATAGGCTGGACTATTTACCTAATTCCCGTCTCCAGCTCTGCCCTCAGGCTCCGGTCTGTAGGCAGTCCTATGGCATTATCACGCTTAGTGCCAGGCTATTAACCCTGCATCGCCCACGGGTTGGCAAGACGGGCGACCGCGGCCTGAAGCCCCCTAGGGAGGAGGCTACATAGATTAAGGTAAAATCACGCACACAGAATTGCGGTAGTCCTGTTGCCCCCCAAAAAAAGTTCTTGTACTTCCTTTGGGGCGACAGGCGTCACGCAAATTCTGTTTGCGCGATTTTGCCACGATTCGTCAAGGTGAAAATTGCGGCAAAATCGCGACACGGTCGGGGTGCCATTGGCATTGACGGGGATCGATATTTGCCGCTATTGCAAATCGCTCAGTTGTGAACGCAGCCTAAGTCTTTAAGTGGTTAAACTTACCTTATTTACAGACCAAAGTTCACCCCTTTGATCTAAAAGAACCAAATGTTACAATGTTTCCTTTTATATCTGCACTGAGCAATATTGATAAACATTTGCGGATGGTTTTTTTTTTTTTTTTTTGACAGCTGTGAGTGAACAGAGAACGGCTCTGCACTTGTTACAGGAATGAATCATGGAAATGCCGGATTAGGATTGTGAGGGGGGTTGAATCGAGATTGAGATTTTTTTTAACGATTAATCTGGCATTAATTGGGCAGCTTTAACATAATTGGATGATGGAAGTCAAATTTTCAAATTTTTAATTTTTTTTACAACAGTGCAGTACAGCGTCACCATATATTTTTTAGTCAGTGACCAGGAACACTGACTAGTGACAGTACGTAAAAAAAAAAAAAAAAAAGAATAAATAATATTTTTTTCTTTTTTTTAATATATATATATATATATATATATATATATATATATATATATATATATATAAAAAATAAATAAATATTATTTATTCTTTTTTTTTTGTACATACTGTCAACAGTGCAGTACAGCGTCACCATATAATTTTTTGTCAGTGACCAGGAACACTGACTAGTGATAGTACGTAAAAAAAATAAAAAAAAGAATAAATAATATTTTAAATTTTTTTTTAATATATATATAAATAAATCAAAAAAAAAAAAAAAAATATATATATATATATATATATATATATATATATATATATATATATATATATTTATATACCGTATATATATATATATATATATATATATATATATATATATATATATATATATATATATATATATATTAAAAAAAGAAAAAAATATTATTTATTCTTTTTTTTTGTACATACTGTCAACAGTGCAGTACAGCGTCACCATATCATTTTTTGACCAGGAACACTGACTAGTGACAGTATGTAAAAAAAAAAAAGAATAAATAATATTTCAAAAATGTTTTTATATATATATATATATATATATATTTTAATATATTTTTTAGTTATTTTTAAAACACTGACCAGAGCAAGTGTTTAGGTTTTTTTTTTTTTTTACACATTATGATTGCTCATGGGTGCTCAACCTGTTGCCCTCCAGCTGTTGCGGAACTACAAGTCCCATCGTGCCTCTGCCTGTGGGAGTCATGCTTGTAACTGTCAGCCTTGCAATGCCTCATGGGACTTGTAGTTCTGCAATAGCTGGAGGGCCACAGGTTGAGCACCCGTGGCTTACACCAATGAATTTCATAAGCAACAGTTCTTTACTAAGGATGAGCTCCGGCGTGTTCGCATAGGGCACGTGCAGAGCCCGCCAGGATGTCGGCACAGCGCTAATCACAGGCAGTGAGACATTTCCCGATCTCTGCAGCGGCGCATCGGGAAAATGTCTCACTGCCTGTGATTAGCGCAGCGCAGACTTCCTGGCGGGCTCTGCACGTGCCCTATGCGAACACGCCGGAGCTCATCCTTATTCTTTACTAAGTAAAACTGATTCATTCAGTGAGTATTGTTGTGATTAGCTGCGACTGGCCACAGCTTATCACATGGTACAGATGGGCTGTGTTTGACCCTGTCTGTACCATGTGATCAAAGTGACCAATCACAGCTAGCAATACAATCGAACACAATAGATGGCATGAAAGAAAGCCATCCTTTGTTTACAACTGTCATGTGATCTGCTGAGATTGGTCACAGCGATCACATGGTACCGGGCTGGTACAGTGATCTGTCATCAGCTGCGCCCGGGCAAAGACGATTGTCCCGTCTGGCCCTCATTTTGCAATAGGGCAGGAAGTGGTTAATGCCCCTGTACTCCGGGGAGCGAGTGTTGTACAACTACCCTTTCATTATCTATTACCAGTGCATCCAGTGGACATTTTGTTTGCATTGTATCGCTTATACCTGAGCCACGTTTGCTTATTTTTCTTCTTTTTCTTGTGTTTTTGTATACTTTATATACAATAAATTTATCTTAAAAAAAAAAAGGAGGGGGAGGGGGTTAGCCCCGCTATAGAGCTCAATTTACAAAGATAAAACACCAAGATAAAAAAAAAAGAAAAAAAGTACTTTCTAGTAAGTGGCAGTTATTTTCAGTTGGGCCCAATGACATTTGAAAATAACTGTCACATAATGAAATAAAGTAACCTTAGCCTTGTGTATTGAGATTTGAAAATGTCAGGTGCCCCTCTAAATAAAGCTACTCACCCCCCCAGTGATGACACGTTGTGGATGGAGTCTCTATGTATGTAGAAGGTGTCTTCCGATTGGTTATAGCGTCCCCTGTGCCAGCACACTTCTCTTTTTTATTGCCTACAATATTTTTTTATTGCTTTAAAAAAAAAAAAAAAAAAAAGGTTTTAGCTGTCAGTGGTGTCACTTGTAGTAAATATATAAAAGTTGATTAGAGGTCGGCTGTTGTAGGAAGCGGCACGGCACGGCACGGCATGGCACGGTGTCATTAGATGGAAGCCCCGGGACGGGAGAAGTGACAGCCGCGCCGGAGAAGACACAATTCTATACTTTTAGTGTTTGAATAATTCTCTTTGATGGCGGTGATAATAACCAGCCGCAAGGAAGCCCCAGCAGGCCCTCGAAATATTTTATCGGGAAGATTTGATGGTGTTTACGTGTTGTTTTTTTTGGGAACGCAGAAAACTTAAAACAGAAGTGTGCCGATACCGAATCATTTCTTGTATGGAAACCTAAAGTGTTAATAAACCCACAACAGTAAAATCAGTCTGTATATACAGTAAAGCATGCTTGTTATACTCACTGTGGGACCTAAGGGGTTAATCCTCTGCATTGTGTAAAAAGGCTGTTTGATCCTGTCTTCTCTGATCCCCCCCCCCCTTCTTCCACTGTCCCCAATCCATCACCTGATAGAACAGAGCCCTAGGAGGCACTCTGCACATGCTCAGTTTGGTGTGTATTGCTAGAGAGGTTTTTCTCTTTTCTTGGAAGGGTGCATGTGATCGGCACAGGGCCAATCAGCACCGCCCAGACAGAAGGTCAGGGGTTCTGCAGCCTCATAGGACAGTCAGGGGAGAATGAAAACTCCTCCTACAAAGCTTTAACCAGACACTGATAGAAGTCACAAGACTGCTATATACTGCTGATGAGAAAAGGTATTTAGCAGTTTATATTTACTAAAGTAATTTCATTTCCATATTCTGTGTACTGTGGGAGACCAGATATAGTGACTGCAGGGTCCGGGGTTTAGTAACACTTTAACCGCTTAAGGACCGCCTCCTGCACATATACGTCGGCGGAATGGCACGGCTGGGCACATCAACGTACAGGTACGTTGTCCTTGAAGGGCGGCACGCTCGCGACCCGGTCGGGAGCTCCGGGACCAGCGGATCCGATCACCGCTGGTGTCCCGCGATCGGGTCACAGAGCTGAAGAACGGGGAGAGGTCTGTGTACACAAACCTCTCCCCGTGCTTCCTACTGAGCCTGTCACTGATCGTCTGTTCCCTGTCATCGGGAAAGCCGATCAGTGACATCACATGCCAAGCCACGCCCCCCTACAGTAGAAAAACACACACAGGACATACTTAACCCCTCCCTGACCCCTAGTGGTTAACTCCTTCACTGCCAGTGTCATTTACACAGGAATCAATGCATTTAAATAGCACTGATTGCTATATAAATGACAATGGTCCCAAAAATGTGTCAAAAATGTCCGACGTGTCCGCCATAATGTCGCAGTCACAATAAAAATCTCTGATCGCCGCCATTACTAGTAAAAAAATATTAGTAAAAATGCTATAAAACGATCCCCTATTTTAACGCTATAACTTTTGCGCAAACCAATCAATAATCGGTAATTGCGATTTTTTTTAACCAAAAATATGTAGAAGAATACGTATCGGCCTAAACTGAGGTAAAAAAAAGTTTTTTTATATATTTTTTGGGGATATTTATTATAGCAAAAAGTTAAAAATATAGAATTTTTTTCAAAATTGTCGCTCTATTTTTGTTTATAGCGCAAAAAATAAAAACCGCAGAGGTGATCAAATACCACCAAAAGAAAGCTCTATTTGTGGGGGAAAAAGGATGCAATTTTGTTTAGGGGCCACATCGCACGACCGCGCAATTGTCAGTTAAAGCGACGCAGTGCCGAATCGCAAAAAGGGGCCTGGTCCTTTGACTGCAAATTGCTCCAAAAAAAATAATTTGTGATTTTTTAAAAAGAAACTCGATTCACGATTCGAATCAAGTTTTTTTTTTTTTGATGGACATCGCGCCGGTCCTGAGGAGCTGCGGGCAGGATTTTTTAGGCGAGGCCGCGGCTTTGGCCTAGTCTGCGAGGCCGGACGCCGCGGACTCGGCTAAAAACTCCTGCCTGCAGCTCCTCAGGCCCGGCGCGGTTACAGCGCCGGTCCTGGTAAAAAAAAATCAAAAATCAAAAAAAATCGATTTGCTGAAATTTTGAATCGACTTGACCTCTCAACTCGATTCACGATTTAAATCAATTTTTTTCCCCAGCCCTACTTTAAAGTGGCTGTAAAGCCTTACATTTTGCCTAGTGAAGTGACTGACCTCAGGGAGGGATGAAACAAATCCTCCTACATAAGTTGTACCTGTTTATCTGTGGCCGTCTGTCCCCTACATCCATTCAAAGTGCAGATTTTACACAGGATCGCTCAGCTCTGCAGGGGGCGGAGATCTGAAGTCAGGAGAGCTCTGGGAGCTGATTGGCGGCGGATGGCGCCGGCAGCTGCCGAGAGCCGAGCGATTGATCGGCTTCATCGCTGGACCCTGGGACAGGTAAGTGTCCATTTATTAAAAGTCAGCAGCTGCAGTATTTGTAGCTGCTGGTTTTTAATATTTTTTTTTTTAGGTGGACTCCCTCTTTAAGTGTAAATATGAGATCTGAGGTATTTTTGACCCCCCAGCTCTCACATTTAAGAGGTCCTGTCATGCTTTTTTTTCTATTACTTCAAGGGATGTTTACATAAAATAAAAAAAAAAAAAAAAAACAATCAAGCTTTGAGGGTCATAGTTAGGAGACCTGGGGGGTAGGTAGCCGAAGTCCTACCCCACCACTGGCCAATTTGTGGCTCCTGCCACCTATGGTTCCGGAGATACGGGCCTCCTTGCGCAGCCTGTCAGAAGCTACCTACATAGCGGCCAGTTTAAATACAAGCTGGCACCCTCTGCAGCAGACTGAGAGGATGAGCTGATAGCGCCTCTCACTTCTTGTCAGGAACACTGAGCTCAATAAACAGCTTGGAGCCTTGTACTAATGGTAAAGCACCATTGGAACAAGCTGTCCAATAAAAATGCTGCAGCGGAGGATGTCCTCTCACTGCAGTGTCATAGAAGGGGGCGTGCCTAAAAGTCAAATCCTTTCTTCCAGCCCAGCCCTTAACCACTTTACGACCAGCGCACGGCGATGTACGTCCCTTTTTTGAAGAGGGATATCTCGGTAACGGCAGCATCTGCTGCCACAACCGAGATATCCATCTCTTCAGGCGCCGGTTGTATTTACGATAATGGTGGTCTCCGCAGCGGATTTGGCGCGAGATCACCGTTACCGGTGGCGGGAGATATATACAGGAATCAATGCATTTAAATAGCATTGATTGCTGTATAAATGTCAATGGTCCCAAAAATGTGTCAAAAATGTCCGATGTGTCCGCCATAATGTCGCAGTCACAATAAAAATCGCTGATCGCCGCCATTACTAGTAAAAAAAAAAATATTAATAAAAATGCTATAAAACTATCCCCTATTTTGTAAACGCTATAACTTTTGCGCAAACCAATCAATAATCGCTAATTGCGATTTTTTTTTTTTACCAAAAAATATGTAGAAGAATACGTATCGGCCTAAACTGAGGAAAAAAAAATGTTTTTTTTTTATATATTTTTTGGGGATATTTATTATAGCAAAAAGCATAAAATATTGCATTTTTTTTTTCAAAATTGTCGCTCTATTTTTGTTTATAGCGCAAAAAATAAAAACCGCAGGGGCGATCAAATACCACCTAAAGAAAGCTCTATTTGTAGGAAAAAAAGGACGCCAATTTTGTTTGGGAGCCACGTCGCACGACCGCGCAATTGTCAGTTAAAGCGACGCAGTGCCGAATCGCAAAAAGGGGCCTGTCCTTTGGCTGCCAATTGGTCCGGGGCTGAAGTGGTTAACCACTTGCCGACCGCCCCCTGTATATATACGTCGGCAGAATGGCACGTACAGGCAGAACCACGTACCTGTACGTGCCATTCTTCCGGCGGGTGGGGGGTCCGATCGGACCCCCCCCGGCCGGCGGGGACGGTCGGGATCGCTTCAGGAGCGATCCGGGATGAGGGGACGGCCAGTGGTTTCTGGCCACCCCCTCGCGATCGCTCCTGGCGAATCAGATGCTTCCTCTGTCTGTGTCAATCAAAACACAGGCAGAGGAAGTGATGTCACGCTCGGTGCGCCGGTCTATGTGACCGGAACGCCGAGCTGTGAACATCTAAAGGTTAGTGCACCAACAGTACACTGACACCAGTACACATAGGCACACAAAACACCCCCCTGTCACCCCCAGATCACCCCCCAGATCACCCCCTCCCCCCCCCAGTCACAGTGTCACTAATTGCAGTGATCATTTTTTTACTGATCACTGCATTTAGTGTCAGTGTGACTGTAATAACTGTCAGTGCAGTTAGTTTTAGGTCCAAGGTAGCCCCCCACCCCCCCCTAATAAAGGTTTAACCCCTTGATTGCCCCCCAGGTAACCCTTTCACCCCCTTTTGCCAGTGTCACTAAGCGATCGTTTTTTCTGATCGCTGTATTAGTGTCACTGCTGTCGCTAGGTAACCATTTTTTTTTTTTTAGGTAACCGCCATGTTTATATAGGTTCATAAATAGGTTTATAGGTCAGGTACCCCCATATTACAACCTAAATAAAGGTTTTAACCCCTTGATTGCCCCTAGAGTTAACCCTTTCACCAGTGATCACTGTATAACTGTCACTGGTGACGCTGGTTAGCCAGTTAGTTATTTCGTTATTTAGGTTCCCCGTCAGGTTTTTATATAGCGTCAGGTACCCCCATATATTACCTAATAAAGGTTTTAACCCCCTGATTGCCCCTAGTTAACCCTTTCACCCCTTTTGCCAGTGTCACTAAGCGATCGTTTTTCTGATCGCTGCATTAGTGTCGCTAGGTAACCATTTTTTTTTTTTAGGTAACCGCCATGTTTATATAGGTTCATAAATAGGTTTATAGGTCAGGTACCCCCATATTACAACCTAAATAAAGGTTTTAACCCCCTGATTGCCCCTAGAGTTAACCCTTTCACCAGTGATCACTGTATAACTGTCACTGGTGACGCTGGTTAGCCAGTTAGTTATTTCGTTATTTAGGTTCCCCGTCAGGTTTTTATATAGCGTCAGGTACCCCCATATATTACCTAATAAAGGTTTTAACCCCCTGATTGCCCCTAGTTAACCCTTTCACCCCCTTTTGCCAGTGTCACTAAGCGATCGTTTTTCTGATCGCTGCATTAGTGTCGCTAGGTAACCAGTTTTTTTTTTGTATTACTGTTACGGGTGACGCTGGTTAGTTAGCTTGTTTTTTATACTGTCAGGGCACCCGCCATTTATTACCCAATAACGGTTTAACCCCCTGATCGCCCGGCGGGTGATATCAATTAGGTTTTAGGGTCAAATAAGGTCTGCGTCGCCCCAGGTTAGTGCCAGTACCGCAAACACCCACGCGCAAAGCATACACCTCCCTTAGTGGCACAGTATCTGAACAGATCAATATCTGATCTGATCAGATCTATACTAGCGTCCCAGCAGTTTAGGGTTCCAAAAAAAAAACGCATTGTTAGCGGGATCAGCCCAGATACCTGCTAGCACCTGCGTTTTCCCCCTCCGCCCAGCCCAGCCCAGCCCACCCAAGTGCAGTATCGATCGATCACTGTCACTTACAAAACACTAAGCACACATAACTGCAGCGTTCGCAGAGTCAGGCCTGATCCCTGCGATCGCTAACATTTTTTTTGTGGTAGCGTTTTGATTCAGTCGCTTCAGTCAGGAGCTTTTTTACCTGTGAATCTCAAAAAAAAAAAAAAAAATAAAATAGTTGTCGTTTTATTGTTCTCTCTCTCACTCTATTCTCTCTCTATTGTTGCTCTTTTTTTACTCCATTCTATTCTGCAATGTTTTTATTATGTTTTATCATGTTTTATCATGCTTGCTTTTCAGGTATGTAATTTTGTTTACTGTGTGTTTTAGTGTTGAGCATTTTTTTGTTTTCAGGTGCGCCATTCAGTTGCAACGCGGATTTATTTATCTTGACAGCAACAGCGTTTGCTCCCACGATACATAAAGCCGCGACTCCAACGCTGTAGGAGGTGATTTCACCACCACAGTTAAAAAAAAGAGCATATATGCCGAAGCATGGGGGCAGCAGGGGGGGGGGAGGAGCGATTGGCTCCTAATGCCACGTACATACGGTCGAAATTCCGACCGTGTGTACACGGCATAACTTTTGCGGGAGGATGCCCCCATGCATCGGCATATATAAATGGTGCATGTATGCCCATCATTAGAAGTGGGTGGATGAAGGGAGGTATTCTAATGGTGGGCATACCCACCAATCAATCTCTTTTTTTCGTTCAGCCAAGAGGCTGCATGAAAAAAAAAAGATTACAATATATGTCCAGTATGTTGCTGGACTTTGAATGGTTATACCAGAATGATGCCTGCAGGTTTAGGTATCATCTTGGTATCATTCTTTTCAGCCAGTGATCGGCTTTCATGTAAAAGCAATTCTAGCGGGTAATTAGCCTCTAGACTGCTTTTACAAGCAGTGGGAGGGAATGTCCCCCCTCCCGGATATAAACCGCGCCATTGGGAAATTGGGAAAGCATTTTATCACACCAATCTTGGTGTGGTCAGATGCTTTGAGGGCAGAGGAAAGATCTAGGGTCTAATAGACCCCAATTTTTTCAAAAAAAGAGTACCTGTCACTGCCTATTGCTATCATAGGGGATATTTACATTCCCTGAGATAACAATAAAAATCATAACAAAGAAAAAAAATGGAAGGAACAGTTTAAAAATAAAATAAAAAAGCTAAATAAATAAAAAAAAAAACAAAAAAAAAAAAAAAAAGCACCCCTGCCCCCCCTTCTCTTGCGCAAAGGCGTACACAAGCGTTGGTCTGGCGTCATATGTAAACAGCAATTGCACCATGCATGTGAGGTATCACCGCGAAGGTCAGATCGAGGGCAGTAATTTTAGCAGTAGACCTCCTCCGTGAATCTAATGTGGTATCATGTAAAGGCTTTTAAAGGCTTTTAAAAATGTATGTAGTTTGTCGCCACTGCGTGTTTGTGCGCAATTTTAAAGCATGTCGTGTTTGGTATCCATGTACTCGGCCTAAGATCATATTTTTTATTTCATCAAAAATTTTAGCAATATAGTGTGTTTTAGTGCATTAAAATAAAAAAAAGTGTATTTTTTCCACAAAAAATGCGTTTGAAAAATCGCTGCGCAAATACTGTGTGGTAAAAAAAAAAAAAAAAAATGCAACACCCACCATTTTAATCTGTAGGGCCTTTGCTTTAACAATATATATAGTGTTTGGGGGTTCAACGTAATTTTCTTGCAAAAAAAAAATATGTTTTCATGTAAACAAAAAGTGTCAGAAAGGGCTTTGTCTACAAGTGGTTAGAAGAGTGGGTGACGTGTGACATAGGCTTCTAAATGTTGTGCATAAAATGCCAGGACAGTTCAAACCCCCCCCCCCAAATGACCCCATTTTGGAAAGTAGACACCCCAAGCTATTTGATGAGAGCAATGTTGAGCCCATTAAATATTTTTTTTTTTTTTGTCCCAAGAGATTGAATAATGAAAAAAAAAAAATATATATATATTTTTTTTACAAAAAGTTGTCACTAAATGATATATTGCTCAAACATGTCATGGGCATATGTGGAAATACACCCCAAAATACATTCTGTTGCTTCTCCTGAGTACGGGGATACCACATGTGTGGGACTTTTTGGGAGCCTAGCTGCGTACGGAACCCCAAAAACCAATCACCGCCTTCAGGCTTTCTAAGGGTGTAATTTTTTTATTTCACTTCTCACTGCCAATCACAGTTTCGGAGGCCATGGAATGCCCAGATGGCATAAAACCCCCCAAAATGACCCCATTTTGGAAAGTAGACACCCCAAGCTATTTGCTGAGAGGTATTGTGAGTATTTTGCAGATCTCGCTTTTTGTCACAAAGTTTTGAAAATTGAAAAAAAAAAAAAAATAATTTTTTTTTTTTTTCTTTACTTTCTTCATTTTCAAAAACAAATGAGAGCTGTAAAATACTCACCATGCCTCTCAACAAATAGCTTGGGGTGTCTACTTTCCAAAATGGGGTCATTTGGGGGGGTTTTGTGCTATTTTGGCATTTTATGGCCTTCGAAACGGTGATAGGTAGTGAGGAGTGAAATCAAAAATTTGCACCCTTAGAAATCCTGAAGGCGGTGCTTGGGTTTCGGGGCCCCGTACGCGGCTAGGCTCCCAAAAAGTCCCACACATGTGGTATCCCCATACTCAGGAGAAGCAGCAAAATGTATTTTGGGGTGCAATTCCACATATAACTATGGCATGTGTGAGCAATATATCATTTAGTGACAACTTTTTGAAAAAAAAAAAATCTTTTTTATTTTTGTCTTTATTCAATCACTTGGGACTAAAAAAAAAAATATTCAATGGGCTCAACATGCCTCTCAGCAAATAGCTTGGGGTGTCTACTTTCCAAAATGGGGTCATTTGGGGGGGTTTTGTACTTCTCTGCCATTTTAGCACCTCAAGAAATGAAATAGGCAGTCATAAATTAAAAGCGGTGTAAATTCCAGAAAATGTACTCTAGTTTGTAGACGCTATAACTTTTGCGCAAACCAATAAATATACGCTTATTGGCATTTTTTTTTACTAAAGACATGTGGCTGAATACATTTTGGCCCAAATGTTTGACTAAAATTGAGTTTATTAGATTTTTTTTATAACAAAAAGTAGAAAATCTCTTTTTTTTTCAAAATTTTCGCTCTTTTTCCGTTTATATCGCAAAAAATAAAAATCACAGAGGCAATCAAATACCATCAAAAGAAAGCTCTATTTGTGGGAAGAAAAGGACGCAAATTTCGTTTGGTTACAAAATTGCATGACCGCGCAATTACCAGTTAAAGTAGTGCAGTGCGAAATTGAAAAAAGACCTCTGGTCCTTTGGCTGCCAAATGGTCTGGGGCTGAAGTGGTTAAAGGCACATTTTTTCAATGTCATTTTTTTTTTTTCATTTAAGTCCAAATATGAGATCTGAGGACTTTTTGACCCCCAGATCTCATATTTAAGAGGACCTGTCATGCTTTTTTCTATTACAAGGGATGTTTACATTCCCTGTAATAGGAATAAAAGTGACCTCATTTTTATTTTTTTTTTTAAAAACAGTGTAAAAATAAATAAAATCAAGTAAAATAAATAAGAAAAAAAAATAAAATAATTTAAAGCGCCCCGTCCCGACGAGCTTGCGTGCAGAAGCGAGCGCATACGTGAGTAGCGCCCGCATATGAAAACGGTGGTCAAACCACACATGTGATGTATCGCCGCGATCGGTAGAGCGAGAGCAATAATTATAGCCCTAGACCTCCTCTGTAACGCAAAACATGCAACCTGTAGAATTTTTTAAACATCGCCTATGGAGATTTTTGAGGGTAAAAGTTTGACGCCATTCCACGAGCGGGCGCAATTTTGAAGCGTGACATGTTAGGTATCAATTTACTCAGCGCAACATTATCTTTCACGATATATAAAAAAAAATGGACTAACTTTACTGTTGTCTTATTTTTTTTATTCCAAAAAAGTGAATTTTTTCAAAAAAAAGTGCGCTTGTAAGACCGCTGCACAAATACGGTGTGAAAAAAAGTATTGCAACGACCGCCATTTTATTCTCTAGGGTGTTAGAAAAAAAACAATATATAATATATAATATATAATAAATTAAACCGGGAGACGGATGGCGGCGATCATTCATCCATCTGCCCTTAGGTCGGGCATGCAGGCAGGAGGGCTTAGCTGGAAAAGCCCCTCCCCCAGATGGAGACTCCTGGGAATTATGACATTATTTTAGCCTAGGCCAGAAACCAAGAAGCAACAAAAAAAAAAACTAAAAGCAAATATAATATACCTTCCTATCTATTTACTAATGCTGGCAGCATAAGGATTAAATATAGTTCATGTTGATAAAGATCCACTTAAAGTGGAAGTAAACCCTTCCATATGACTTTGGCCTACAGGTAAGCCTAGATTAAGGCTTACCTGTAGGTCCAATAAATATCTCCTAAACCTACATGGTTTAGGAGATATTTAGCGATGAAAAGGCATCGCTGTCTACGGCGCATGCGCCGTAGACAGCGGCGCGCAGGCGCACTGAATATGCCGAGATCACGGCGATATGCCGATCTCGTGCGCATGCAGGCCAAAGTCATATGGAAGGGTTTACTTCCACTTTAAGTGGATCTTTATCAACATGAACTATATTTAATCCTTATGCTGCCAGCATTAGTAAAAGTGACGTCTCGCCACTCCAGCGAATGATAGCGCTGGAGCGGCGAGACCCGGAAGTCACTCCGGCCTTGGATGGCAGCGAAGAAGATCGAGGATAAGGACGGCTTCGGGGGCTTCGTTTTCAGGTAAGTTTTTCATAATGAGCTAGTATGCTATGCATACTAGCTCATTATGCCTTTGCCTTGCAGGGTGTCTTTTTTTTTTTAAGAGGCTTTACTTCCTCTTTAAGCCCAGGTTCACACTGATGCGGGTTAGAAATTCTGCGAGCGGAGTCCGAATTCGGGGGGGGGGGGGTGATTTGACAGACATCTGTGCGGGTTCATGCACAAATGTCTATTCAGATGGCCCCCGAAGTCACCAAAAGTAGTACAGAAGCTACTTTTGGGAATTGGTGCCGCGGCGCACCGATTCTGACGTTGCCATTGCCTGCAATAGCCCGCCGATTTGGCATGCGATTTAACATGTCAAATCGCATGCCAAATCAGCCCAATGTGAACGTGGGGCTAAAGCTTACTCCTGTTCCTAGGGAACCGTCACTCCTGGCTCCTCACTGCAGAGCTGAGCGTCCTCCGGGAGAAAGGTTAGTCTAGCTAATCGTTGGAAGCCTTCCCGTTCTGCCCAGAGGCACTGTGAAAACCCTGCTCAGTCTGGCTGAAGACTTCATGCTAAATTTAGACGGCAGGCATTCACAGAAATCAAATGGATTTCCTAAAGGATTTCACTTCATGATGGGATCTGCAAACCATTTGATTATTTTAGAGAAAAGCTCAGTAAATTGTAGAGAGGGAGATTTACTTACTGGGAGCGGCAGGCGCCGGGAGATGGAGAAAAGGCAATGATTGCTCATTCTCTGCGAGCAATAACAAGCACTTCTGGGACATGTGCGTTCTTATCATTGCTTTCTTTTTTTTTTTTTTTAGATTGTACTGGAAATATTCTAGCGGGCGGCTCTCAGGTCAGTCGCATTGCTTGGGAATAGCAGGCAGTGGACTGTGCTGAGCTGCGCCTGCGTGGAGGTCACCAGAGGCCCAATGGGACCCGGACAGTTATTGGGTCCAGGCAGGCTGTACTATCCTGGGGGGTGAAGGGAAGGCAGCTGCAATGTTCCAGACTCATTTACTCGTCAGTGTAATATTCTGCACTTTTGGTTTATTTGAATGTCACTATGATGTCACATTTGATGCCACTATGATGTCACAATTGATGCCACTATGATGTCACATTGGGTGACCTTTACCTGCTGCTCGGATCTGGGACGGGTAGGTAAATGAGCGTTGCAGAGGTGATATCTGAAAAGCCCAATTAACGTTCAGGTTAAAATCAGCTAAATAGGTGCATCAAAAAAAGTGTTCAATGGTTTGCAGTTTGTTTTTTGTTCTAAAGCAGCCACAGCCTGAGCACAAAAGCCTGTCCCCTGCCAGCCTGCTGCAGAGGTAAACAGTGCCTTGCATTCAGCTGACAAAAATTATCATCTGAAAATAGGGTTATCGGTGAAAAAAAAAAAAAAAAAAGAAAGGTGCTGCGTCCCATTGACTTCAATGCAAAATCACGTCTTTCTGACTTCAATCCAAAAACAACCACCGATTAACTTCAATGCAAAAACACCCACTATGGACTTCAATGCAAAATCACGTCCTGTTGACTTTATCCACTTCAGCCCCGGACCATTTGGCTGCCCAAAGACCAGAGCACTTTTGGCGATTTGGCGCTGCGTCGCTTTAACTGACAATTGCGCGGTCGTGCGACGCTGTACCCAAACAACAGCGACCTTTTTTTCCCCACAAACAGAGCTTTCTTTTGGTGGTATTTGATCACCTCTGCGGTTTTTATTTTTTGCGCTATAAACAAAAAAAGAGCGACAATTTTGAAAAAAAAATGCATTATTTTTTATTTTTTGCTATAATAAATATCCCCCAAAAATATCGAAAACCATTTGGCTGCCCAATGACCAGAGCACTTTTTGCAATTCGGCACTGCGTCGCTTTAACTGACAATTGCGCGGTCGTGCGATGTTATACCCGAACAAAATTGACGTCCTTTTTTTCCTACAAATAGAGATTTCTTTTGGTGGTATTTGATCACCTCTGCGGTTTTTATTTTTTGCGCTATAAACAAAAATAGAGCGACAATTTTGAAAAAAAAAAAGCATTCTTTTTTACTTTTTGCTATAATAAATATCCCCCAAAAATATATAAAAAAAATTTTTTTCTCAGTTTAGGCCGATACGTATTCTTCTACATATTCTTCTACATATTCTTCTACATATTTTTGGTAAAAAAAAAAAAAAAATCGCGCAAAAGTTATAGCGTCTACAAAATAGGGGATAGTTTAATGGCATTTTTATTATATATTTTTTTTTTTTACTAGTAATGGCGGCGATCTGTGATTTTTATCGTGACTGCGACATTATGGTGGACACATCGGACATTTTTGGCGCCATTTTGGGGACATTCACATTTATACAGCGATCACTGCGATTAAAAATGCACTAATTACTGTGTAAATGTGACCAGCAGTGAAGGGGTTAACCAGTAGGGGGCGGGGAAGGGGTTAAGTGTGTCCTAGGGAGTGATTCTAACTCTGGGGGGAAGGGGCTGTGTGTGACACTACACTGATCACCGCTCCCGATCACAGGGAGATGTGATCAGTGTCCTGTCACTAGGCAGAACGGGGAAATGCTTGTTTACATCAGCATCTCCCCGTTCTTCCTCACAGTGAGACGATCGAGGGTATCCCCACGGACATCGAACCCGCGGGACCCACGGTCAGACTCACGGAGCTCGCGGGGCGCGGGCACGCGTGCCCACAATGCCGCGTCTTAAAGGACAACGTACCTGTACGTTGTATAAAAAAGTAAAGTGCAGCGCAAAAAAATATAATATATATATATATAAAAGTTCATATACAAAATAAATTTGTGAAATGATGTGGATGAGAACACCCAGTGAATGTTGAAATCTTCGGTAATATCATAAAATATTACAATATCACAAAATATAAAAAAGTTCATATACAAAACAAATTTGTGAAATGATGTGTACCTGTACGTTGATCTGCCCAGCCGCACCATTCTGCCGACATATATATTGGCGTGCAATGCAAAAATGCCCTCTGTTGACTTCGGTGTAAAATCACATCCCATTGAGGTCAATGCAAAATTGTGTCAAATTGACTTCAATGCAAAAACACCCCCTATTGACTTCAATGCAAAATCACGTCCTGTTGACTTTAATGCAAAAACACCCTCTTATTGACTTCAATGTAAAATCACATCCCATTGACTTCAATGCATAATTGTGTCCCGTTGACTTCAACGCAAAATCGTGTCCCATTGACTTCAACGCAAAATCGTGTCCCATTGACTTCAGCGCAAAATCGCGTCCCATTGACTTCAACGCAAAATCGCGTCCCATTGACTTCAACGCAAAATCGTGTCCCATTGACTTCAATGCAAATTCGCATACGCTTCAAGCTGTATGTAGGAACCCTGTCTTAGTGCCACTATATGTAGGAATGTTGCCACCCTCTCTTGCTTTCTTGCTTACTCCGGAGATTGGGGATTTGTATTGTGCATATGGCAGTGCACATGGCCGCTTGTTCCAAACAACAGGAAGTGAGGGGGGAAGAGAGAGGTTCAGGAGCTCACAGAGGATGGTACCGGGAAAAACAAGAAACTATTTAATGAAAAATAGATTACAGGACCATTAAGTAGTGGATGCGGATGGATTATTTTTGGAGAAGGAGGATATCGTTTAGTTAAGTATCTTTATATATGAAGCAAAATATTTAGGAACTTCCTATATTTTATTCTTATTGTAGCCGCACTCCCTCCATTGTTGTCAATGGAAGAGACCTTCTAATGCATCTTATTTCATTAGACAAATAACAGCGTGCAACGTTCAGGACTGCACAGCGATCGATCACAATTCTTTTACTGCTCAGACGGCCATAAAATAAAAAATGAAGTATTATGGGACTTGGCTCATCACCTCTTCAGTGTGGCATGAAAGGTGCCCGCCGTGCCCTTAAAGTGGACGGAAACCAAAGCTGGATGGAAATCAAAGCCGTATTAAACCCAAAAGCAAACATTTATTATATGACAGCTCACCGGCCATTGGAAGTGATGGCTGCATTCGTTTTCTTTTCTCCTGGTGATCCGGCCTGTAAGGCTGTGTTCGCACGTATGCGATGAGGGAACCAGCGCGATTCCTGTGCGGGTTCCCGAATCACGTCTGACTCGCAGGCAGTTCACACTGCTTTCTACAAACCAATGCGGGTGTCAATAGAAAGTTAAGGAAATCCCCCAAATCGGTTCGCAGAACGCAGTGCGAACTGTGGAATCGGTTCGCATGGGTATCAGGGGCGGCCCGTCCATTAACCGCTTCAGATCACCGGCAGCTGTCAGAGGGACATCGGTCCCGATCGAGGAGAGCAGCCGCCAGCTCATCTGTGCCCACCTGAAAAAATCGTCTTGAAAAAAAAATCGATTAATCGAACACGAAAATTTTAATCAGTAACAGCCCTAATATTAGACATGTGCAATTTGTTTTGTTTTTTTTCTTTTTTCGTTAAAATTCGTTATATTCGTTCATTCGTTATCGTACGAATGAACGAACGATTCGCTAGAAAATTTTAACGAATGTTCGAATCGAACGAATCCGAAAAACAACGAAAATCCGAAATAACCAAATTAGAAACAACGAAACTACGAAAGAAGAAAATCCGAAAAACGAAAACAGGAACAACGAAAATCAAAATGAACAAAAAAATTCGTACATTCGGAACTTTTTTTTTTTGTGTTGAATTGGTAATTTTCCGTGTCCCTTACAATGGCGCTGCTCAACGTGCTTCGAATGGATTGAACGAAAAAATTCGTACATTCGTAACTTTTTTTTTCGATTCGTAATTTTCCGTGTCTCTTAAAATGTAATAATAGCATACACATTACATAAAATTATGAATTATGCTCCGATTACGAATCTACGAAAACAATGTTACAAAAGTACGAATAAATCATTCTAACGAAAGTACGAATGTAACTAAATCTACGAAAATACGAATGTGTCCGAATTTCAAATAAACGAAAATTAAACTAACGGAAAAACGAATCAACGAAAAAATAACTCTTACGAAAATACGAATCGTTACGAATAC
This sequence comes from Lithobates sylvaticus, assembly GCA_028564925.1. Taxonomy (NCBI): domain Eukaryota; kingdom Metazoa; phylum Chordata; class Amphibia; order Anura; family Ranidae; genus Lithobates; species Lithobates sylvaticus. Next base: position 25,167,607 of record CM053031.1, read on the forward strand.
GAACACCGACGACTTACGAATTTACGAATCGTTACGAATCAACGGAAACGAAAGAAACGAAACGAAAATAAATGAATTTTTCTATTGTGCACATGTCTACCTAATATATATATATATATATACACACAGTATCTCACAAAAGTAAGTACACCCCTCACATTTTTGTAAATATTTTCTTCTATCTTTTCATGTGACAACACTGAAGAAATGACACTTTGCTACAATGTAAAGTAGTGAGTGTACAGCTTGTATAACAGTGTAAATTCGCTTTCCCCTCAAAATAACTCAACACGCAGCCAATAATGTCTAAACCGCTGGCAACAAAAGTGAGTACACCCCTAAGTGAAAATGTCCAAATTGGGCCCAAAGGGTCAATATTTTGTGTGGCCACCGTTATTTTCCAGCACTGCCTCAACCCTCTTGGGCATGGAGGTCACCAGAGCTTCACAGGTTGCCACTGGATTCCTCTTCCACTCCTCCATGACGACATCTTTAATTTGTTTAAAAAAATCATCGATTTTTATCCACCCTGATATGTGGCGCTGCCGGTCGGGAAATGCCTCACTGCCTATGATTGGCGGTGTGCAGTGATGGCTTCCTGGCGTGCTCCATCCGGACACGCCTGAGCCCATCACTACTCAACAAACGTTTCAAAGAAGCTACAGAACCATTTTTGGGCATGGAGTATGCGTTTTTTTCAATGCAGTGTTTGTAGCGCATTCATTAAAACAAAAATTGCCCCATAAATGTATATGTGCCTTTAACCAGTAGCTGTCCAGGGCAGTTTTTAATTTTTATTATCATTTTTTTTTTGCTAGCAAATAACTTAGAGGATCAATGCCTTCCCTCGATCTGCCTGTGTAACGAACAATCAGCGGGTGCCGACGGACATCAAGTCCGTGGTACCCGCACCTGGGCTCCCGCTGTGTGTGATCACAAGTGGGAGCAGGCCACCGGCGGAGCGCTTGCGCACCCTAGACCCGGAAGTGTTAGATCACGTACTGCAGAGCGGCCGACCCTGCCGCAATATAGCTACACGCTTTTTCGATGGATCCTATTTTTGCAAAAAAAAATAAACATTTTTCGTAGCGTTCATATGTGGAAAATCTGCGCGGTTTTGTGATTATCCAAAAATTTCACGTTCCACTTGCTGAGTATAAATTGGTCTCCAGAACCCCACCAGCCGCCATCCTTCATCGTTATGACAGCTCGGGATTGATAAAAACATTCTGGCTGTGCGCCGTCATCGGCGCGGCATGTTGTTCTGCCCTCAGAAATAAACCCAACGGTATGATTTGTGGGGCTCTGAAAAAGCACTAATAACGCCGAGGGTTGTTACACAACCTCATTTACTGCGGCTAAACAAATAAACAGCCTCCTGCCTCCGAGAGAGCTGTGGACGTGTCCCAAAATCCCAGCCATGATGACATAAATTTGGGAAGGAAATTGCTGGATGTCTGTATCTCCCAGATGCTCCATCCTCCCCGGAGAGACACTGTTTTCGCTTTCAGCTGAACATAGCTTTTTTTTTTTTTTTTTTTAATTCTCTTTGGTGAAATTTTAGCAGCTATTTCTAAAGTCACGCAACTAAAGTCTTAGCTATGCTAGCTGGGATCGCTATCCACCTGGGCATCCGATGTCTCTTTGACCTTCTGACCAAAAGTCCCCCCAGATCATTCATTAAAACAAAAATTGCCCCATAAATTTATATGCGCCTTTAACCAGTAGCTGTCCAGGGCAGTTTTTAATTTTTATTATCATTTTTTGCTAGCAAATGACTAAGAACCCCCAAACATTACACATTTTCTAAAAGCAGAGGACCTGGAGAAGAAAATGTTGTCTGACACCAACATGGGGCACTATTCCTCCCACAGACACCAATGATGGGACCCTTTTTTTGTCCTTTTATCACATGCAGATTTTTAGGAAAAAATACACAAAATTAAATTTAAGGGTGAAAAAATACACAAAATTGTATTTAAGTGTGAGAAAAAACAGTAAAATGAATTTTAGCTATCCAGGGCAATTTTTAAATGTTATTATCATTTTTTTGCTAGCAAATGACTTAGAACCCCCCAAAGATTACATATTTTCAAAAAGCAGAGGACCTGGAGAAGAAGTTGTTGGCTGTTGCATTATTTTTTCTGTCCCTTTATCACATTCAAATTTTTAGGAAAAAATACACTAAATTAAATTGAAGTGTGAAAAATACACTAAAATAAATTTTAGCTATCCAGGGCAGTTTTACATTTTTATTATCATTTTTTGCTAGCAAATGACTTAGAACCCCCAAAAATTACATATTTTCTAAAAGCAGAGGACCTAGAGAAGAAAATGTTGGCTGTTGCATTTTTTTTTTTTTTGTCCTTTTTTTTTGTCCTTTTATCACATGGCGATTTTTAGGAAAAAATACACTAAATTAAATTTAAGTGTCAAAAAATGCACTAAAATGAATTTTAGCTATCCAGGGTAATTTTTTTATTTTATTATCATTTTTTTTGCTAGCAAATGACTTAGAACCCCCAAACATTACATATTTTCGAAAAGCAGAGGACATGGAGAAGAAAATGTTGGCTGTCGCATTTATTTATTTTTTGTCCTTTTATCAAATGCAGATTTTTAGGAAAAAATACACTAAATTAAATTTAAGTGTCAAAAAATGCACTAAAATGAATTTTAGCTATCCAGGGCAATTTTTTTTATTTTATTATAATTTTTTTGCTAGCAAATGACTAAGAACATTACATATTTTCTAAAAGCAGAAGACCTGAGGAAGAAAATGTTGTCTGACACCAACATGGGGCACTATTCCTCCCACAGACACCAATGATGGGACCCTTTTTTTGTTCTTTTATCACATGCAGATTTTTTAGGAAAAAATACACTAAATTTAATTTAAGTGTGAAAAAATACGCTAAATTAAATTTAAGTGTGAAAAAAATACACTAAAATTAATTTTAGCTATCCTGGGCAATTTTTTTTTTTTTTATTATGATTTTTTGCTAGCAAGTGACTTAGAACCCCCAAACATTACATATTTTCTAAAAGCAGAGGACCTGGAGAAGAAAATGTTGGCTGTTGCTTTTTTTTTTCTTGTCCTTTTATCACATGCAGATTTTTAGGAAAAAATACACTAAATTAAATTTAAGTGTGAAAAAATACACTAAAATGAATTCTAGCTATCCAAGGCAATTTAACATTTTTATTATCATTTATTGCTAGCAAATGACTTTGAACCCCCCAAACATTACATATTTTCTAAAAGCAGAGGACCTGGAGAAGAAAATGTTGGCTGTTGCATTTTTTTATTTTTTTTATATGGAGGAACACTGATGTGGCTGAAATATAGGTATGGCTTCTTCTTGCATAGTTACCTTGGTCCAGCTTGGACTGATATACTGTAAGTATCCACTCTGGAAGATTTACCCCCCTTCACGACCAGGCCATTTTTTTGCTATGCTCACTGGGTTACTTTGACAATTGCACGGTCATATAACGCTGTACCCAAATAACAATTTCCCCCCCCCCCACAAATAAAGCTTTATTTTGGTGGTATTCGATCACCACTGGGTTTTTTTTTTTTTTTTTGTGCTATAAACAAAAAAAGACTGTCAGTTTTGAAAAAAAAAAATATTTTTTTTTCCGTTCTGCTATAAAACATATAACAATACAATAAAAATGAGGAATTCACAGAAAACTCATAGAATATTGTAGCAGCGCTTAATGACTGGATAATAAAATCCAATAAGACTAGTGAGTGAGGTATAAATAAATGAGTAAAATAATAACAATAACAATAAAAGTGGTTTACACCCTTAGGTGAATCAATCTAAAATAAATATAAAAGTGATTTACACCCGTAGGCAGATCAATATTGTTATTATTGGTAGAACCAGTTGCGAATAAATAGATAAATAAATAAATAAATAAATATAGATATAAATATCCGCAGTAGTTCATATGTAAGTGGAGCAAAGTCCAGTGGTGTTCTGATAAAACAATGGGGCTTGCAGATAAACACGTTTCTAGATTCCTGTAGTGCGGTCTAAACTCCTGAGTTCTTCCACCAATGCACTCCACCTCGTGGAAGGAAAACGGGTTCCCCTATGGGGATGCACTCACCAGAGCCAAATCAAATATAGGCATGTAATCTCCCAACGAGAATCTGCTACCTCCTTTTTCCAATCACCTCCACAGCCTCTGGTTAACAGCTCACCATTATCAGCCAGGACATATATGGAAAGAATTGGGACCACATAGGGTAATATTGCTTTAAACACTTTTATTTACCCCCAAGGAAAATATCCCTTTAAAATTCAAACGTACCAAAAGAAAGAATAAAAACAGCATGAAACAGATGTATGTGAAAAGCTCTACTATGCCTGGTATCCCTTTCCGGTGTAGCGACGCTGGTTTCCGCTCGGCCGAGCGGTGTGCACAGAGTAGAAAGCTTTCCGGTCCGTGGAACGCAGGTTTGGAGCGCAAAAAACGTCACTTCCTGGTTGCCTGGGACGTAGACCAGGCAACCAGGAAGTGACGTTTTTTGCGCTCCAAACCTGCGTTCCACGGACCGGAAAGCTTTCTACTCTGTGCACACCGCTCGGCCGAGCGGAAACCAGCGTCGCTACACCGGAAAGGGATACCAGGCATAGTAGAGCTTTTCACATACATCTGTTTCATGCTGTTTTTATTCTTTCTTTTGGTACGTTTGAATTTTAAAGGGATATTTTCCTTGGGGGTAAATAAAAGTGTTTAAAGCAATATTACCCTATGTGGTCCCAATTCTTTCCATATATGTCCTGGCTGATAATGGTGAGCTGTTAACCAGAGGCTGTGGAGGTGATTGGAAAAAGGAGGTAGCAGATTCTCGTTGGGAGATTACATGCCTATATTTGATTTGGCTCTGGTGAGTGCATCCCCATAGGGGAACCCGTTTTCCTTCCACGAGGTGGAGTGCATTGGTGGAAGAACTCAGGAGTTTAGACCGCACTACAGGAATCTAGAAACGTGTTTATCTGCAAGCCCCATTGTTTTATCAGAACACCACTGGACTTTGCTCCACTTACATATGAACTACTGCGGATATTTATATCTATATTTATTTATTTATTTATTTATCTATTTATTCGCAACTGGTTCTACCAATAATAACAATATTGATCTGCCTACGGGTGTAAATCACTTTTATATTTATTTTAGATTGATTCACCTAAGGGTGTAAACCACTTTTATTGTTATTGTTATTATTTTACTCATTTATTTATACCTCACTCACTAGTCTTATTGGATTTTATTATCCAGTCATTAAGCGCTGCTACAATATTCTATGAGTTTTCTGTGAATTCCTCATTTTTATTGTATTGTTATATGGTTTTTTTTTGTTTTTAAGCAGCAGCTATTAGTGCGCCACCCTTCATAGTGAGCACACTAATCTACCGATATATTAATTTATTCATTTATATTTATATATCTTCATATGGTGTATACATCACAAATAGCAAGGTAACCATCCCACAAGCGCAGGGAGTTGTTTGATATAAGAGGGCACATACACCAAACAACCTTTCTAACTGCTATAAAACATATCCAATAAAAAAAATGTTAAAATCGAATTTCTTTGATAATTTAATAATTTCTTTGAAGTTTCTCTGTTACATATTTTTGGTAAAAAAAATCCCAATAAGCGTATATTGATTCGTTTGCGCAAAAGTTATAGTGTCTATAAACTATGGTGTATATATACTGGAATTTTTTTATGCTAGTAATGGCAGGGATCAGCGGGACTGTGATAATCTGACACTAACTGACATTTTGTGGGAACCAGTGGCACTAATACAGTTATCAGTGCTTAAAATATGCACTGTCACTGTACTATTGAGACTGTCTGGAAAGGGGTTAAACATCAGGGGGACATTAAAGGGTTAAATGTGTGCCTAACCAGTGTTTATGTGTACTGTGTGAGGTGCTTTTACTAAGGGACGACATAGATTTCATTCCCTGCTTTGCAGGGAAAGAAAATCCATTACTTCCCCGCTGACAGGACAGAGCTCTGCCTTGTTTACATAGGCAGAGCTCTGTCCTTTGTGTCTTCCAGACGATCAGTGGGGGGCAGGTGGCCAAATCATTTAGCTGGCACCCGCTGATTGCCATCTGCTGTGTATAATCACAGCACAGCTGGGTCGCCAGTGCCCCCTACCCGGAAGTGCCAGATCACGTACCTAGTAAGTCATCTGGCGCAGCAGAGCCGCCTTACCACCGTATATGTAAGTGATACGGCCTGTGTTCTATCGAAAGTGCCCTACATCAAAAAAATGCCTCCGCCGGGCTGTGCATGCGCAGTACGGAACGGTACTCCAGCTGATTTCCCGGTCAGCTGTTGTGAAGACGCATGTGCAGATCGTAGCAGGCAGTCTTCGAGGATCTGCTAAGCGCCGAGGGAGAATGTAATTGGCAGATTCTTCCTCACAATTGCGGGCGGGTTGTGGGTGTGTTGAAGGGCGGGTTTTGTGTGTGTTTTAACCCGCCCTTGGACACAGGCAAAACACGCCGTTTATCACACTGAACCCGCCGTGTAACAGACAGAAAACACGCCGTTCTATACAGGCAAAACATGCCCTGCAACAGCGAGGCAGAATCTGACAAGTACGTTCTCCCTCCGCTGTTTGCATAGCGTTGGATAATGCCTCATACGAAGTGCGCATGCGCTGTGTTGACGTCACACCAGCTGATCAACATATCAGCTGGAGTGACGTTTGTTACTGCAGACCCATTTTTCGACGGGGGGGGGGGGGGCATTTCTCGATAGAACACCAGCCTCAGACGAAGTGCGCATGCGCTGTGTTGACGTCACACCAGCTGATCAACATATCAGCTGGAGTGACGTTTGTTACTGCAGACCCATTTTTTGACGGGGGGGGGGGGGGGGGGGGGCATTTCTCGATAGAACACCAGCAATCGTTTAATGTTTTTGATGCAACAGTCGAAGCCAAAGTCACATCCAAGTTGCAATGGAAATCGCATCACTTTGGAGTCGCACAAGTGTGAATGGAGTCCTAATGCTGTCTGTAACCCTTCACTTCCTGTCCACAGAGACACAACAGGAAGTGAGCAAATATGTCACTACTAATGACACTGGCTGGGAAGGGCTTAAACATCTGGGGTGGTCAAAGGGTTGAATGTGTGCCTAGCCAGTGTTTGTGTACACAGTGAGGTGCTTTCGCTAAAGGATATGCTAGATTGTATTCCCTGCTTTGCAGCGAAACAAAGCAGGGGGTGGCGGCGGACATCCATTGCCCGGCACCTGCTTATCGGCTTTCGTTGTGACTAATCATAGCAGAAGCGGCACGCCCCCCACCCACACAGATGTCATATTGGGGGGCAGTGGCTGCGTCCGGGCAGCTGATGTGTCTCAGTTGACATCAATGGGGCTTCCTGCACAGGGACACACAGAACGCCCATGTATCCCTACGCATGTAAACACGGCCCTCACACGTATCCCACGCATTGCTACGCCTCTTGTAAATGAGGCCTAAATCTTCACTGGTGCCAAGGCCGCTCTGAGGTAAACAAGGCCTCAAAGATCTGAATCTCCTCATTCTCTCTTCTGAGGGCGTTATCAGCAGTGTAATAAGACAGAACATACGCAATGCGTGACCTTCTCCGACCACATCAAAAGACAACGCTGATGAGCAAAGCGCAATCGCCATAGCAACCAGGTTACACCTTTCATAACCAGCGGAACAATGAGAGATGTTTGCTCATTTCTCACGGAGGATGACTGGCCTTTGCACATTCGTGTTTGCCTTAAAGACATAGTTCACCTTTACCAATGAGCTGCTTCTGCAAGTAAAGGGCACCTGTAGATAAAAACAAACTGTGCAGCTTTGACCAAAGTTAAATGATCCCTTTCTATAGGTCAGCGGTCTCCAAACTGCCGCCTGGGGGTCGGATGTGGCCCTTTGCTTGCTTTTATCTGGTTCTTTGCACTTTATCTGTTTTGATGTGGATTATATTGATAATAGCTATCATGGATTGTCATGGCGTACAGGTCATATTGGTATTTGGAGGCCGGGAATGGTGTGGATGGAGATTGTCAGAGTTTCTCATGTCACTTGTGGTCGATGGAACTTGACTATTGACATATAGTGGTTGTGGATGTCACACATATGGGATTGACACTACTTTTTCACCGGGTTTATAACCATTTTTTTGGTACATTGTGTGTAAGGTGGAAATGGGTGTTTTGTTGTGTGTTGATGGGGAAAATTGGGTGGGACTGAAGGTGAATTAATGGAATGAGATTTGAATGTTACTAGAATAATAAGTTTAATGAAGGAGGATACATGGATAGGGTGGGGGTGTGGTTGGGTGGGGGGGGGGGGTTGACCAGGGGGGGAGGGGGGGTGTGGGGTGTGCTGGGGGATAATAAATATATGGAAACAAGATATGATTATATGTTGGGGCAAGATTCCTCCCACAGACACCGATGGGGCACTATTCCACCCACTGACACTGATGGGGCACTATTCCTCCCACTGACAACCAATGATGGGGCACTATTCCTCCCACTGACACCAACAATGGGGCACTATTTCCTCCCACTGACACCAACGATGGGGCACTATTCCCTCCCACTGACACCAATGATGGGGCACTATTCCTCCCACTGACACCATTGATGGGGCACTATTCCTCCCACTTACACCAACGATGGGGCACTATTCCTCCCACAGACACCCAACGATGGGGCACTATTCCCGCCACTGACACCAGACTGCCTGCCACACGCTCTCTAAGGGGAAGGTTCATGTCATGAATAGAATTCCTGTGTGATTCACATGTGATCCGGGTGCAGTGCAATTTCAGCCCATTCATTTGAATTGACTGAAATTGCGCCGGGCCTCACCAAAAATAGTGCATGCAAAAAAACGCACGGCAACTACTGTACCATGCTATCCCGTGCAAGCAAACACACTGCATTTGCGACCTGCATTTGGGGTGTCATTAAGTTAACACTGACAACCACTGCAGATCACAAGTGCAATGCGCTTTGAACACAGTGCAGTAAAAAAACGCTTGGAACGCAGTTTCCCCACACTGTGATCTGGTGTGAACCGGCCCTGAAGAGGGATCCAAAGGCAGACTGTTCTTCAAAGACCAAAGCTTGTGTGAACAAGCCCTATACGAGCTGTATAGGTGCCCAGATGTAAAGGGAAGTGCGTCCACCTATATCCTCCGACATCTGTTTGGGTCCACATAATTGTATTACATTCAGTGCAACATTTATGAACGAACAAGGATGTATAAGGACTTACTTACATCTGGCCGCCGCCCATAGGGATACACTGGAGTCCGGTCCAATGTATCTAAACGGACTCGGGTGTCATTTGGATGCCCATCCTCTTACATCCAGATGCCCATACTTTGCAGTCCAGTCTAACATTCCTAAATGGTTATGGATGTAGCCAGACGCACATCTGCTGCCCATAGGGCTACACTGTGGTCCAGTCCAATGTACCAGAATGGACCTGGATGTAACCGGACTCACATCTGCTTAAATTTGGCCGCCCATAGGGATACACTGCAGTCCTGTCCAATGTACCTGAACAGACTCGGATGTATACGGGTGCATATCTGCCTTCACCTGGCTGCCCATAGGGATGCATTGTAGTCTGTTTGTGATCCATCTAATCACGGACTGATGGAACGCCCATATAAAAGAGGCGCAATTGAGGACGCCAACAGGCCCACCAACCAGTCAGCGTAAGGCCGGCACAGTGGTGTAGTGGGTAGCACTCTCGCTTAGCAGTAAATAAGGGTCACATCCCAACCACAACACCACCTGCCTGGAGTTTGTGTGTTCTCCCTGTGCATGCGTGGGTTTCCTCCCACACTCCAAAGACATGCTGGTAGGTTAATTGGCTTCTGTCTAAATTGACCCTAATATGTATGAATGTATGAATGTGTGTTAGGGACCTTAGATTGTAAGCTCTTTGAGGGTAGTGACTGATGTGAATGTACAATGTATATGTAAAGTGCTGCGTAAATTGATGGCGCAATATAAGTACCTTAACCACTTCCTTTCTGGCCTATAGCAAAATGACAGCCAGGCAGTGGTTCCATTATCCTGACTGGGCGTCATATGACATCCTTCAGGATAACCACCCCTGGGGGCACGCATCATGGCAATTGATTGGAGGCTCTTTACCACGTGATCAGCCGTGCCCAATCACAGTTGATCACGATGTCAACAGGAAAAGCCATCGATCAGCTTTTTCTCACTCGCGTCTGATAGCCGATCGGCGGCTCTCCTGACGGGGGGGGGGGTCTGCACCAGGAGAGCCGCCAGGACCACCAGGGAAGGGGCAACATGTGGATGGCCAGGTATGTACCCCATGGCCATCCACATGTGCAAATTATGCCCAATCTGTGCCAGTCAGTGCCCACACTGACTGGCACCATTATATAACATAGATGCCCAGCGGTACCACCTACGAGTGCCCATCACTGCCACCTATGAGTGCCACCTCATCGGTGCCCATCAGTGCCGCCTTATCAGTGCCCGTCAGTGCAGCCATATCAGTGCCCGTCAAGAAGAAAATGTACTGTATTTACAAAAAAATTTAGCCGAAACAAAGAAAAACTTTTTTTTTTTTTTTCCAAATTTTCAGTCTTTTTTTTTTGTTTTTTTTTTTTTGCGCACAAAATACAAACCACAAAAGGTGATCAAATACCACCAAAAGAAAGCTATATTTGTGGGAACAAAATGATAAAAAATTTGTTTGGGTATAGTGTTGTATGTCCGCGCCCCCCCCCCCCCCCCCCCCCCCCCCCCCCCCCCCCCCCCCCCCCCCCCCCCCCCCCCCCCCCCCCCCCCCCCCCCCCCCCCCCCCCCCCCCCCCCCCCCCCCCCCCCCCCCCCCCCCCCCCCCCCCCCCCCCCCCCCCCCCCCCCCCCCCCCCCCCCCCCCCCCCCCCCCCCCCCCCCCCCCCCCCCCCCCCCCCCCCCCCCCCCCCCCCCCCCCCCCCCCCCCCCCCCCCCCCCCCCCCCCCCCCCCCCCCCCCCCCCCCCCCCCCCCCCCCCCCCCCCCCCCCCCCCCCCCCCCCCCCCCCCCCCCCCCCACCCCCCCCCCCCCCCCCCCCCCCCCCCCCCCCCCCCCCCCCCCCCCCCCCCCCCCCCCCCCCCCCCCCCCCCCCCCCCCCCCCCCCCCCCCCCCCCCCCCACCCCCCCCCCCCCCCCCCCCCCCCCCCCCCCCCCCCCCCCCCCCCCCCCCCCCCCCCCCCCCCCCCCCCCCCCCCCCCCCCCCCCCCCCCCCCCCCCCCCCCCCCCCCCCCCCCCCCCCCCCCCCCCCCCCCCCCCCCCCCCCCCCCCCCCCCCCCCCCCCCCCCCCCCCCCCCCCCCCCCCCCCCCCCCCCCCCCCCCCCCCCCCCCCCCTCCCCCCCCCCCCCCCCCCCCCCCCCCCCCCCCCCCCCCCCCCCCCCCCCCCCCCCCCCCCCCCCCCCCCCCCCCCCCCCCCCCCCCCCCCCCCCCCCCCCCCCCCCCCCCCCCCCCCCCCCCCCCCCCCCCCCCCCCCCCCCCCCCCCCCCCCCCCCCCCCCCCCCCCCCCCCCCCCCCCCCCCCCCCCCCCCCCCCCCCCCCCCCCCCCCCCCCCCCCCCCCCCCCCTCCCCCCCCCCCCCCCCCCCCCCCCCCCCCCCCCCCCCCCCCCCCCCCCCCCCCCCCCCCCCCCCCCCCCCCCCCCCCCCCCCCCCCCCCCCCCCCCCCCCCCCCCCCCCCCCCCCCCCCCAGCAATTGTTATTCAAATTGCGACAGCGCTGAAAGCTGAAAATTGGCCTGGGCAGGAAGGTGTCTAAGTGCCCCCGGTATTGAAGTGGTTAAATAATAATAATTATAGAGAGCTGGTTGCCAGGCGAGCGAGCTCTAAGGTAAGTAAACGTGCTTTTTAATGGTACCCTGGATGGGCATTTAACCCTTGGTGTGCAGGGGGGAGTACAACTGCAAGGGTAGTTTTTAGTTTCCCAGTTTCGGCTTTAAAATGAAACCCATCTATCTGTTTTATCCAATTAACTGCGGAAATTAAACCATTAATCAAGAACAACAGTACGAGTCTATCATCGGCACATCTACTCTTCTTAGGTATTAATGATGCGCAAGATATTATAATTATATTTCATTCTATTTATACCCCCGTTGTCGTAATCCCCCCTCCCTGCGGTTGTAGGCATGTCACTTTTGACCGCGGTGTGAAGTGTGTGCTGATTCAGAGAGTGACGCTCTGCATCCATTCTCCTCCACCCCCACTCCTTCCTGTGACTCATCCCACGTCAAATAATGAAGCTGCCCTTTACATCGGATTATATTCTGCTCGGCATTGCTTCTGTGTGGGAGATCAGAAGCATTGTTCTAATTATCCCCCATCCTATACCCAGGTGAGCTCTGCCTTACCTCACTTATCGGCACCAGCTTAATGGCTGGCGCTCTGTATTGCCGACCATACACCAAAAATCCCGACAGTTCAGCACTGGGCAGAGGACAGAGCAGAGCTTCATTGCTAATTGGGTGGATTAAAGTCTATCCTAAACCCAAGAACAAAAATAATAGATAGTGGTTTACCAATCCTTAGTGGTGGCAGCATCTGTTCAGGGTTTTTATCCTTCATTTTCACCTGGCCAGTAGCACACTTCCTGTTCTAGGGTGACAACATCACTCGCTGTATTCTATGTAGAGAAGCAGTGTTGTCACCCTAGAAGAGGATTCTCCTCTATTCTTCCCTTCCCTTTTCTTCCCTTCCCTTCTCTTCTCTCCTCTCCTCTCCTCTCTTGTCCCTTCTCTCTTTTCTTCTCTCGCCTCCCTTCTGACTTCCCTCTCCTCCTCTGGTCTCCCTTCTCTCTTTTCTTCTCCTCTTCTCCCTTCTCTCTTTTCTCCTCTTCTTTCCTCTCCTCTCTTCTCCCTTGTCTCTTCTCCTCCCTTGCCTTCTCTCTTCTCGCTTTTCTTCTCTCTCTTTTCTTCTCTCTTCTCCGTTCTCTCTTTTTTCTCTTCTCCCTTGTCCCTTCTCCCTTCTCTCGTATCTTCTCTTCTCCCTTCTCCCCTTTCTCCTCTCCTTTCCTTTCCTCTTCTCCCTTCTCTTCCCTCTTTTCTTCTCTTCTCCCTTCTATCTTTTCTTTTCTTCTTTCTTCTCCCTTCTCTCTTTTCTTTTCTTCTCTTCCATTTTCTCTCTTCTACCTTCTCTCTCTTCTCTTCTCATATCTTCCCTTCTCTCTTCTCCCTTCTCTTTTCTTCTCTTCTCCTTTCACTCTTTTCTTCTCTTCTCCTTTCTCTCGTTTCCTCTCTTCTCTCTTCTCCCTTCTCTTTTCTTCTCTTTTCCCTTCTCTCTTTCCTTCTCTTCTCCCTTCTCTCTCCTCTCTCCTCCCGTCTCTTCCCTTCTCTCTGCTCCCTTCTCCATTTTCTTCTCTTCTCCCTTCTGTCTTTTCTTCTCTATTCCCTTCTCCCTTTTCTTTTCTTTTCTTCTCTCTTCTCCCTTCAACCTTTTCTCTTCTCTCCTCTCCTTTCCTCTTCTCCATTCTCTCCATTCTCTCTTTTCTTCTCTTCTCCCTTCCTCTCTTTTCCCTTCTCGCTCTTCTCCATTCTCCCTTCTCTCTTCTTTCTTCTCCCTTCTCTCTTCTCTTCTCTCCCTTCTCCATTCTCTCTTCTCTCTTTATTCCCTTCTCTCTTTTCTTCTCTTTCCTCTTCTCCCTTCTCTTCCCTCTTTTCTTCTCTTCTCCCTTCTCTCTTTTCTTTTCTTGTCTTCCATTTTCTCTCTTCTCCCTTCTCTCTCTTCTCTTATCTTCCCTTCTCCCTTCTCTTTTCTTCTCTTCTCCTTTCACTCTTTTCTTCTCTTCTCCTTTCTCTTGTTTCCTATCTTCTCCCTTCTCTCTTTTCTTCTCTTTTCCCTTCTCTCTTTCCTTCTCTTCTCCCTTCTCTCTCCTCTCTCTTCCCGTCTCTTCCCTTCTCTCTTCTCCCTTCTCCATTTTCTTCTCTTCTCCCTTCTGTCTTTTCTTCTCTTCTCCCTTCTCTCTTTTCTTCTCTATTCCCGTCTCCCTTTTCTTTTCTTCTCTCTTCTCGCTTCAACCTTCTCTCTTCTCTCCTCTCCTTTCCTCTTCTCCATTCTCTCTTTTCTTCTCTTCTCCCTTCTCTTTTCCTCTCTTTTCCCTTCTCGCTCTTCTCCATTCTCCCTTCTCTGTTCTCCCTTCTCTCTTCTCTTCTCTCCCTTCTCCCTTCTCTCTTCTCTCTCTATTCCCTTCTCTCTTTTCTTCTCTTTTCTCTTCTCCCTTCTCGCTCTTCTCCATTCTCCCTTCTCTCTTCTTTCTTCTCCCTTCTCTCTTCTCTTCCTTCTCTCTTCTTTCTCTTTTATCCTTTCTCTCCTCTCTTCTCCTCCAGAGCATAACTCTCAACTTTATGATGGGAAAGAGGTACACTTATTAGCAAAAATTATCCCATTACATAGAGAACTAATACATAAAAATGTTTGAATAAAGCACCACTCCAGAATAATTTTTACCCCCACCCGCCTCTGGTTCACCACTGGAAAGAAAAAATCCCTATGTGTTTTATCACGATTACATGATAGTTTAAGTTTTTGGGGTTTTATTTGAGATGTGCAAAGAGAGATCACACAAATACATATAAGTATAACATTTAATTAGGTAATGACAGATATAAATAACAAATGTCATAATATTTAAAAATGTAACAAGAATACTTAACTAAAGGTGCCTTTTCCGCCACCCAGCCGCTTTTGTGGCGTGGCACGGAAGATCAAAGTCAGACGCTTGCATGATAGCAGCTCTGAGATGAGACTAATTCCAAGTTTTAGCTGTGTTATGTACTGTAGAGGACTTGTGTGTAAGTAAATGACCAACCCCACTTGCAAACAACATGACCCTTTAGGAACTTGGTCAGTTTGTAATGGCATTCCTTTGGTATGAAGTCAGCTAAGGTAACCAGGCTTTGAAAGCTTTCTTAGATATTATGAGACAACTTTATTAAGGAAATATGAAATTTCTCCATCACTATCTAAATGCCCTTTTTTTTTACTTACTTTAACTGGTGGTCACATGATGCTGCAGCCCCTTTGGGCGTTTTTATTGGATGCCCAGTGGCAGGGTCCTCTTAGGATCCAGAAGAGGACGATGGCATCACAGGGGAACGGCAATCTCAGAGTGGGCATCGCAGGGCTAGATCAGCAGCTCCCCACCTGGAATCCGGTGGTGGCGAGGGACCTGGAGATGGTACTTAGATAAGTATATCTTACTTTGCAAGGTAATTGGAAAACGATGCCTATTAGGGTAGATTTAGACATGCGCCTAAATCTCCCTTTCTTCAGAAGCCCGATGTAAGGGGCATTCTTCCCACTAACCCCCAACTTAAAGAGCATTTTTTCCCATTGACCACCAATGTAATGGCGTATACTCACGAGAGGACTTTTCGTCAGCAAAGGTCCGACGGAACGAATCCGTCGGACAATTTGATCGCGTGTGGGCTCCATCTGACTTTTGCTGTCGAAAAATCCGACAGACTTTAGAAATAGAACATGTCTTAAATTTTCCCACCGGTACTCCGCTGGACCCAGTTCCTATTGAAAAATCCGCTCGTCTGTGTGCTAGTCCGACGGACAAACAACGACGCTAGGGCAGCTATTGGCTACTGGCTACGAACTTCCTTATTCTAGTCCGGTCGTACGTCATCACGTTCGAATCCGTCAGAATTTAGTGTGATTGTGTGTGGCCAAGTCCGTTCATTCGAAAAGTTCGTCGGAACTCCGCCGAAAGTCCGTCCGAAAGACCGTCGGACCTAGTCCGACGAAAAGTCCGCTCGTCTGTACGCGGCATAGGGGAATTTTTCCCAATAACCCCCAACAGTGGTGGTTGGTCAGTCCCCAACAAACACACCTGCCCCCCCCTGTCATTTGCTTGTCCGTCCGCCCACCAGCCCCGCACTGACCCCTGAAGTGAAGGACACGGCCGTATCTGGGGAGATGTGATGCAGCGGAATGCCGGAAGATGTGTAACTTCCCTGGACCAAATCGAAGGGTCCCGTGTGCCTGCCAGAACGAGCCGAGCCAATCATGAAGGGAACCCGACTGTGACCGGGGACCAGGGGAGCTGAGCTGAAGTGTCAGGCGTGCCTGTATGACGTGCAGCACAAAGCCAGATGGAAGGAAGGAGAATGGAAGCCTGTGCTTCCCGAGCCAATAATGAAGGGAAGCCAAGCCAGATGGGAGGAAGGAGAATGGAAGCCTGTGTTTCCCGTGCTTCCCAAGCCAATCATGAAGGGAAGCCAACTGGGAAGCGGGACCGAAGACCAGGAGAGCCAAGCCGAAGTGTCAGGCACGCCTGGATGACGTGCAGCACCAAGCCAGATGGGAGGAAGGAGAATGGAAGCCCGAGCTCCCCCCCTCGGCCAATCGGGTCAAAGGACCCACTTCCTAATTGGCCGGGAGGAGAATCAGGAAGACAATAGCGAATATTAAATTTCTATTGTCACACAAGTGGGTGGGCATGGGGCGCAGTGCTTTGTGCCCCGAGCCCACCCTTTTTGAAGCTCTAATCACGTGCTTCGGAAAGAAAAACCCCATTGGAATCCATGCTTCCGGCGCCCTGCATGTAGATTAGGGGCCAGGCGCATGAATTAGGAGAGCGGCACCCCTGAGCCACGTATGGATACACCGCCACTGACCCCCAATGAATTGTTTACCCTAGACCTGAAAATGATTGAAAAGATTTTTCTGGGGTAAAAACTTTAAGAAAGGCTCTCCTAGACAAACCATGGTCCAATGACAGTAGAAGTCATTCGGTCTACTTCAACCAGGCAGCCAGTTGTCTATTGCTGAACAAAAATCAATCCCACGTCATACCATTAAACGCCTTCAGGATGGTTGCTGTCGATTCCTGGGAGCACCAGCAAGAGAAAAATCTATTTCCAATAATCTGATTACATTGAGCTGCTGAAAGCTGTGCTGTGATTGATTGGTCTAAACTGTTGATTGTTATTTGTACATTGTAATTAAATCAAGTCTATTAAAATTATTTGTTAGGTGGTAAGCTTAGAGATTCTGTAGAAGACTACTAAAACAGGGGTCATATTGTTGAGGCTAAATGAGTTGTATTTGCGAAAAAAAATCACTGAAGTATCTGTGTGACATTTCGAGTCAATGGAAAGGCAGCTTCTAAGCGTCCGCCTTCTGTACTCCCTCTGCATATATCCTGTCGCTGTTCATCTAACATTCGTCTGAGAGCCCCAACCGACGTCAGCAAACACAATCATCGGCAACGTCAAGTGTAGATGGGAATATTCTGACATATGAAGAGGCTCTGGTATTACTGCCTTGTGTTCTCTAAGGGTTTCCAGGCAGAGAATCTCATAAGCCCCCCCTTCCTTTGCTTGTCAGATTTTGTTTCAACATCTCAAAGCTCTGCTCATGATAATCAACTGTGTCCTTCTGTCGGTATATGCTGGGTATATGTAATTACTAAATAATCATATTTTATAATAGTGGACGCTTGGGTGAGAAGCAGTTATTGTTGGGGGAGATTTCTTTTTTTTTTTTGCTTTGCAAATGTGAAGGCTCTGCAAGGAAGATGAAAAGTGATGGGAGGAAGGGAGTGTAGAGGGTAATGGGGCGAAGGGGGTAAGTGTGGAAGGTGATTGTAAAGAAAATGGTAATGGAGAGGATAAGTGGATAGAGGAGGTGAGTGGAAAGGTAGAATGTGATTAGAAGAGAGAAGAAGGTGATGGTGGAGTGCCATTGGAAGGGGGTAGGAGGTGAGGATAATGGGTGATTGCAAGGGGCAGAAGGTCAGGGAGCTGTGTGATTGGAAGGGGCAGGAGGTAATGGTGGAGTATGATTGGAAAGGGGCAGGAGGTGAGGGTACATTGTGATTGGAAGTGCCGGAGGTGAACATGGTGTGTGATTTCAAAGGACAAAAGGCTAGGGAACTGTGTGGTTGGAATGGGGAGGAGGTGAGGGTAGCGTGTGATTGATAGGGGCAGGTGGTGAGGGCAGAGTGTGATTGAAAGGGGCAGGTGGTGATGGCAGAGTGTGATTGGAAAGAGCAGAAGGCGGGGGTAAAGTGTGATTGTAAGGGGCAGGTGTTGAGGGCAGAGTGTGATTAGAAGGGGCAGGAGATGATGGTAGAGTGTGATTGGAAGGGGCAGGAGATGATAGTAGAATGTGATTGGAACGGGCAAGTGGTGATAGTAGAGTGTGATTGGAAGGGGTAGGAGATGATAGTAGAATGTGATTGGAATGGGCAAGTGGTGATAGTAGAGTGTGATTGGAAGGGGCATGAAATTATGGTAGAGTGTGATTGGAAGGGGCAGGAGATGATGGTAGAGTGTGATTGGAAGGGGCAAGAGATGATAGTAGAGTATGATTGAAAGGGGCAGGTGGTGATAGTAGAGTGTGATTGGAAGGTGAGAGTACATTGTAATTGGAAGGGCAGAATGTGAGGGTACAATGAGTTTGGAAAGGCCCAGTGATGAAGGTACAGTGTAAGTGGAAAGGGCAGGAAGTAAGGGTAGAGTGTGATTGGAAGGGGCCAGGAGATAAAATACTGTGTGATTGGAGGGGACAGGAGGTGATAGTAGACTGTGGTCAGAAGGGGCAGGAGGTGATGGTAGATTGTGATTGGAAGGAGCAGATGGTGAGGGTATAGTGAAGGATAAGGACGTGAGAGTGTGTTTGAAAGGGGACAGGAGGTGAGAGTACATTGTGATTGGTAGGGACAGGAGGTGAAGGTAATGTGTGATTGGAAGGGACAGGAAGTGAGGTGTCACGAGAAGTACTTACCGAGGCAGAGATGCCAAGAGCGGTTCGCCCTTGCGACCACGCGCACCCCGTCCCCCGGAGGTGATACAGGGAACGGGTGGCACGCAGAGGCATGGGTCACCAGCAGGTGTTGTTCCCGAAGGGATCTGTAGATCAGTACAGGAGTTGAGCTGAGGTTCAGGAACTGGCTGAGGGTCCGATGCAAGGTTTAACGGACAGTCCGGAAACACAGCAAGGGATCAGGCACAGGAGACAGTAAGCAAGTCCGTGAAACTAGCCAGAGGTCAAGTCCGTGAATACTAGTAAGCAAATCCGTGAAGCAGGCCAGGGGTCAAATCCGTTAGAGCAGGTAAGCAAGTCCGTTGAGCAGGCCGAGGGTCAAACACGTGTAGGCAGATCGAGCAAGTCCGTTAAGCAAGCCGAGGGTTAGCTCAAGGAGAGCAGCAGCGAAGTCAAGGAACGGTCCGGGTCACAACAGGCAATCAGATATGGCAGGAACAGGAAGCAGGGTACAAACAGGAAGCTGACGACAAACCAGCAACCCGTTTGGACGCCAGAGCTGTCTGAAATAGCCACGCCATAGCGTATGCACCATTGCGCATACCCATGCGCCATCGTGCACACCCGTGCGCCATCACGCACATCCGTGAGCCAATGCGCACATCCGTGTGCTACTGCGCACACTCGCGAGCCACTGCGCGCACACGTGTGCTAACGCGTACACGTGAGCGCCGCACCATCGGGCCGCGCACGTGCGTGCGCCAGTCCGCCGCGCATGCGCGCAATAGCATGGCGAGTATGGGTGGACAAAGGCCTTCTCTGACATGAGGGCAGAGTGTGATTGGATGGGGCAGGAGGTGAGGGTAGAGTGTGATTGGATGGGGCAGGAGGTGAGGGTAGAGTGTGATTGGAAGGGGCAGGGGGTGAGGGTAAGGTTTGATTGGAAAGTGAGAGTACATTGTAATTGGAATGGCAGAAGGTGAGGGTACAATGAGTTTGGAAAGGCCCAGAAATGAAGGTACAGTGTAATTGGTAAAGGGAGGAGGTAAGGGTAGAGTATGATTGGAAGGGGCCAGTTAGGACAGTAGAGTGTAATTGGAAGGGAGTAGGAGATAAAATACTGTGTGATTGGAGGGGACAGGCGACGAGGTAGAATGTCATTAAAAGGGAGCAGGAGGTTGAGGGTGCAGTGTGATTGGAAGGGGCAGCAGATAATGGTAGAGTGTGCTGGACAGGGGCAATTGAGAGGTAGAGTGTGATTGAAAGGGTTTAGGAGGTGGTGGCATGATGTGATTGGAAGAGAGCGAGAGGTAGGGGTAGAATGTGATTGGAAGTGTTCAGGTGATAAGGTAGGGTGTGGAAGGAAAATGGTGGTGAAGTAGAGTGTTAATGGAAGGATCATGTAAGGAACATAATAATGTTTGTGGTTCTTGGGGTTTTCATACAGTACAAAACAACCATTCTCAACCATGGATATGTGGAACCCCAGGGTTCCTTCAGAGGTTACTAGGGGTCCCATGAGGTATTACTAATTGACCTCCCATACCTGTATAGATCCAGGTCAGCACCAATTGGCAGAGTCAACTGCATAACACCAACAGATGTCTGTCAAATCGCCCCCCCGAATTCGGACTGCACTCGCACGATTTCTAACCCGCATCAGTGTGAACCTCGGCTTAAAGTGGGGTTCCCCCTTAAAAAAATATTTTTTTAAAAGTCAGCAGCTACAAATACTGCAGCTGCTGACTTTTAATAATCGGACACTTACCTGTCCCAGGGTCCGGAGATGCAGGGGAACGAAGCCCCCCCTCGTTCCCCGCTCCGGCGCCGGCATTCTTACTGTGGGCACCCGGCTGTGGCTTCACAGCCGGGCACCCACTGCGCATGCGCGAGCGGCGCCGTGTGCCGTGATACGACGCTCAGTCATCTGGGACACGTGACAGGTCCCAGATGACTGTGCGGCGCCGAGGGGAAGTGATGTCAGTGCCCGGGCACTGAAGGTGGCAGACTACGAGGGACCCCCTAGCAACAGGCATTTAGAGGTGAGTAAAAAAAAATAATAATTTTTTTCCAATTATTTTTTTTTTTTTTTTTAATGATTTTTAAGAAAAAAATTGTTTTTGGTTGCACCACCACTTTAAGTGGATCTTTACCTTTCAATCAACATGAACTATATTTAATCATTATGCTGCCAGCATTAGTAAATAGATTGGAAGGTATATTATATTTACTTGTTTTACTTTTTTTTTTTTTGTTGCTTCCTAGTTTCTGGCCTAGGCTAAAATAATGTCATAAATCCCAGGAGTCTCCATCTGGAGGAGGGGCTTTCCCAGCTAAGCACGCCCTCCTGCCTGCATGCCCGACCTAAGGGCAGGTGGATGAATGATCGCCGCCATCGGTCTCCCGGTTTGTTTGCCGCCCCACCAAATATTAAGCACCGGCTGCCACTGGTAGTCAGTTCCAGGGCTTTCCAGTTCCAGAAAAAAAATAGAACATGCTGCATTTTTTCCTGCACTGGACTGTACTGGACTGCAGTAAAATGCATCAAAGACGCTCCGGACCCCAGTACAGTGGGGGAAAGAAAAGAAGAAAAAAAGCACCTGGAATGCATCCGGAAACGCATTAAAAATGCACCTGAAAACGCCTGAACATCCTCTTCTGGGGTCCCCCATGGCTCCTCCCCGCACCAGATAACCCCCTAGGAGAAGCGCTCTCCCAAGGGGGGTTACCTTGCGGGCGCGCTCCTGAGTCCACCATTTGCGTCCACAGACACGAATGCCTGACTCGGCCCTGCGTCATTGGATTTGATTGACAGCAGCGGGAGCCAATGGCTGTGCTGCTATTAAACTATCCAATCAAGAGCCGGGACACCGTGGAGTGAGGGACAGCGCGTCCCCGCCGCCGAGGAGATGACAGGGCTCAGGTAAGTAAAATGGGGGGGGGGGGGCTGGGGGGCCGGTGACTGCCAGGTGTTTTTTGCATTATAAGGTGAAAAAACGTGAGAGTTTACAACCCCTTTAACCACTTTAAGACCAGCCTCGTTTTGGATTTTAGGTGTTTACATGTTTTAAAACAGTTTTTTTTACCAGAAAATTACTTAGAACCCCCAAACATTATATATATTTTTTTTTCTAACACCCTAGAGAATAAAATGGCGGTCGTTGAAATACTTTTTTTTCACACCGTATTTGCGCAGCGGTCTTACAAGCGCACTTTTTTTGGAAATAAATTCACATTTTTGAGTAAAAAAAATAAGACAACAGTAAAGTTAGTCCAATTTTTTTTTATATATCGTGAAAGATAATGTTACGCCGAGTAAATTGATACCTAACATGTCACGCTTCAAAATTGCGCCCGCTCGTGGAATGGTGTCAGAGTTTTACCCTCAAAAATCTCCATAGACGACGTTTAAAAGATTCTACAGGTTGCATGTTTTGCATTTATAGAGGAGGTCTAGGGCTAGAATTATTGCTCTCGCTCTACCGATCGCGGCGATACATCACATGTGTGGTTTGACCCCCGTTTTCATATGCGGGCGCTACTCACGTATGCATTCCCTTCTTTCGCGCAAGTTCGTCGAGACGGGGCGCTTTAAAAAAAAATTTTTCTTATTTATTTTACTTCATTTTATTTATTTTTACACATTTTTAGGTCACTTTTATTCCTATTACAAGGAATGTAAACATCCCTTGTAATAGAAAAAAGCATGACAGGTCCTCTTAAATATGAGATCTGGGGGGTCAAAAAGTCGTCAGATCTCATATTTGGACTTGAAATAAAAAAAAAAAAAAAAATTACATTGAAAAAAATGTGCCTTTAAGACGTATGGGCGGAAGTGTCGTTTTGACGTCGCTTCCGCCCTGCTATGGTATAGAGACGGGTGGGGGCCATCTTAGCCTCACTCGTCTCCATATCCAGCTAGGAAGAGGAGCCGATCGCCTCCGCTGCTACTGACGGCTCCGGTAAGCGGTGGAGGACGCGGGAGAACGGCGGGAGGGGTGGGGGCACCTCTCCCGCCGCCGATAACAGTGATCTCGCTGCGAATCTGCCACGGAGACCACCATTATCGTAAATACAAACGGCGTCTGAAGAGATGGATATCTCGGTTGTGGCAGCAGCTGCTGCCATTACCGAGATATCCCTCTTCAAAAAAGGGACGTATATTGTCGTGCGCTGGTCGTAAAGTGGTTAAGGGCTGGGCTGGAAGAAAGGATTTGTCTTTTAGACACGCCCCCTTCTATGACACTGTAGTGAGAGGACATCCTCCACTGCAGCATTTTTATTGGACAGCTTGTTCCAATGGTGCTTTACCATTAGTACAGGGCTCCAAGCTGTTTATTGAGCTCAGTGCCTCTGACAAGAAGTGAGAGGCGCTGTCAGCTCATCCTCTCAGTCTGCTGCAGAGTGTGCCAGCCGGGGCCGTTTTTAAGGCAGGGCAAAAGGGGCAGCTGCCCTGGGCCCTGTCATTGTTGTGGGGTTCAAAGAAGCTGCCTCATACTTGACAACTATCCTGGTTTAAATTCCCTCGTCCCTTGAGGTTTTAGTCTTGTGCTGTGTCCCAATATCTCAGTGTGAAATGCTGCTACTAATGCTGCCCAGCTCTGCCCTATTGCTGTGTACAGATGGCTCGCCAGCAGACCTTGTGTTTACATGTAAATTACCGGCATTCATATGTAAATTGGGGCGGCCGGCAGCATTGATATATATATCATGCCCCCCTAAGGTCATATCCACAGTAATCTCTAGCAACCAATCAACAAGCAGAAATCATGTGCTGTAACCTCTAGCAACTAATCAGTGAGCCGTAATGTGTGCTGTAACCTCTAGCAACCAGTCAGTAAGCGCTAATGATACACTGTAACCTCTAGCAACCAATCGCAATAGCTGCCTGATCTGATTCACTAAGCTGATTTTGAGTGCTATTTATTGTATGTCTCAGAGCAGGTGGAGAGCAAAACTGCATGGGGGAGGGGGGGGGGCAAGAAAAGTTTTGCCCAGGGTCCAATCAATATTAAAGACGGCCCTGGTGCCAGCTTGTATTTAAACTGGCCGCAATGTAGGTAGCTTCTGACAGGCTGCGCAAGGAGGCCCGTATCTCCGGAACCATAGGTGGCAGGAGCCACAAATTGACCAGTGGTGGGGTAGGACTTCGGCTACCTACCCCCCAGGTCTCCTAACTACGACCCTCAAAGCTTAATTGTTTTATTTTTTTTTTTTCATTTTATGTAAACATCCCTTGAAGTAATAGAAAAAAAGCATGACAGGACCTCTTAAATGTGAGAGCTGGGGTCAAAAAGACCTCAGATCTCATATTTACACTTAAAGAGGAGGTCCACCTAAAAAAAAAAAAATATTAAAAACCAGCAGCTACAAATACTGCAGCTGCTGACTTTTAATAAATGGACACTTACCTGTCCCAGGATCCAGCGATGTCGGCAGCCGAAGCCGATCGGTCGCTCGGCTCTCTGCAGCTGCCGCCGCCATCCTCGGTGAGGGAATCAGGAAGTGAAGCTTTGCGGCTTCACTTCCTGGTTCCCTACTGCCCGCGTGTGTCTCCCAGCAGACAGCTCGGGGGGGACGGGAAGAGGCGTAGACTCCCATGGGAGTCTATGCCCGGAAGTGGGTGCAAATACCTGCACCCCCCTCCCTCCTGAAAGGTGCCAAATGTGACACCGGAAGGGGGGGGGGGGGTTCCGAAAAGCAGAAGTTCCATTTTTGTGTGGAACTCCGCTTTAAATGCAATAAATAAATAAAAAATTCCCCTTTAAGAGATTTGGGTGGAAGTAACGTTTGACGTTGCTACCGCCATCTAATGTTATGGAGTTGAGCGGGGGGCCATCTTCCCCTCACTCGGCATTCAGGCTCAGAGGGCACTTTTATTAGAAACGCACGCTGTTCCTGAAAATACCGGGGTTATGGCTGCTGGCTGCTGCCACAACAATGGTATTTAGCGTCAAAGTACCGACGTACAGGTGCGGCGATTTGCGTGAAGTGGTTAAAGCGGTTGTAAACCTCAGACATGAAATCTGAACAAAACACATCCCTCTATAGTGTGCACCTGTCTCAATCCAAAGCACTCTGTATAATTTCCATCTGCTGCCTCCTTCCTATGCTATCTGCGTAAATCACTTCTGACAAGTTTTCCTGACACCAAGAAAAAAATGGTGACAGGAGGGCACAGTCTGTGATTGACAGCCTCAGCTTTGTTCATGTGTGCTGTGTGAAGGGGGGCTTCCAAAAATAGAGCGACAATTTTGAAAAAAATTCAATATTTTTTACTTTTTGCTATAATAAATATCCCCCAAAAATATATAAAAAAAACATTTTTTTCCTCAGTTTAGGCCGATACGTATTCTTCTACATATTTTTGCTAAAAAAAAAAATCGAAATTAGTGATTATTGATTGGTTTGCGCAAAAGTTATAGCATTTACAAAATAGGGGATCGTTTTATAGCATTTTTACTAATTTTTTTTTTACTAGTAATGGCCGCGATCAGCCATTTTTATTGTGACTGCGACATTATGGCGGACACATCGGACATTTTGACACATTTTTGGGACCATTGTCATTTATACAGCAATCAATGCTATTTAAATGAACTGATTCCTGTGTAAATGACACTGGCAGTGAAGGGGTTAACCACTAAGGGGTGGGAGGGGTTAAGTATGTTTTTACTGTATGGGGGGTGTGGCTTGGCATGTGACATCACTGATCGGCTTTCCCTATGACAGGGAACAGACGATCAGTGACAGTCTCACTAGGAAGCGCGGGAGAGGTTTGTTTACACAGACCACTCCCCGTTCTTCAGCTCTGTGACCCGATCGCGGGACACCAGCGGCGATCGGGTCCGCGGGTCCCGCGGCCGTGGAGCTCAGGACCGGGTCGCGAGCGTGCGCCCTTCAAGGACAACGTACCTGTACGTTGATGTGCCCAGCCGTGCCATTCTGCCGACGTATATGTGCAGGAGGCGGTCCTTAAGCGGTTAAAGTGTTACTAAACCCCGGACCCTGCAGTCACTATATCTGGTCTCCCACAGTACACAGAACATGGAAATGCAATTATTTTAGTAAAAATAAACTGCTAAATACCTTTTCTCATCAGCAGTATATAGCAGTCTTGTGACTTCTATCAGTGTCTGGTTAAAGCTTTGTAGGAGGAGTTTTCATTCTCCCCTGACTGTCCTATGAGGCTGCAGAACCCCTGACCCTCTGTCTGGGCGGTGCTGACTGGCCCTGTGCCGATCACATGCACCCTTCCAAGAAAAGAGAAAAACCTCTCTAGCAATACACACCAAACTGAGCATGTGCAGAGTGCCTCCTAGGGCTCTGTTCTATCAGGTGATGGATTGGGGACAGTGGAAGAAGGGGGGGGGGATCAGAGAAGACAGGATCAAACAGCCTTTTTACACAATGCAGAGGATTAACCCCTTAGGTCCCACAGTGAGTATAACAAGCATGCTTTACTGTATATACAGACTGATTTTACTGTTGTGGGTTTATTAACACTTTAGGTTTCCATACAAGAAATGATTCGGTATCGGCACACTTCTGTTTTAAGTTTTCTGCGTTCCCCAAAAAAGAAAAAAACAACACGTAAACACCATCAAATCTTCCCGATAAAATATTTCGAGGGCCTGCTGGGGCTTCCTTGAGGCTGGATAATATCACCGCCATCAAAGAGAATTATTCAACACTAAAAGTATAGAATTGTGTCTTCTCCGGCGCGGCTGTCACTTCTCCCGTCCCGGGGCTTCCATCTAATGACACCGTGCCGTGCCGTGCCGCTTCCTACAACAGCCGACCTCTAATCAACTTTCATATATTTACTACAAGTGACACCACTGACAGCTAAAACCTTTTTTTTTTTTAAAGCAATAAAAAAATATTGTAGGCAATAAAAAGGAGAAGTGTGCTGGCACAGGGGACGCTATAACCAATCGTAAGACACCTTCTACATACATAGAGACTCCATCCACAACGTGTCATCACTGGGGGGGTGAGTAGCTTTATTTAGAGGGGTACCTGACATTTTCAAATCTCAATACACAAGGCTAAAGCCCCATACACACGGTCGGATTTTCCCATGGATTCTGTCCTATCGGACAATGTTGTCGGAAATTCCGACCGTGTGTAGGCACCATCGGACAGTTTCCATCGGATTGTCCGACGGACAAAGTCCTATCTCCTGCTGGATAGATTTTTTGACAACAAAGTCCGATCACACCAAATCCGATCGTGTGTAGCGAATTCCGACGGACAAAGTGCCACGCATGCTCAGATCACATTACAAGACCAAAGCTATTGGCTACTAGCCTCTACGTAGTCCCGTCGTACGCAACGCACGTCACCACGTTCAGAATGATCGGATTTTCCGACAACTTTGTCCGACCGTGTGTATGCAACACCAGTGTCGGACTAAATCCGTCGGACCAAATCCGATGGATTTGGTGGTCGGATTTTCCGACCGTGTGTATGGGGCTTTAGGTCACTTTATTTCATTATGTGACAGTTATTTTCAAATGTCATTGGGCCCAACTGAAAATAACTGCCACTTACTAGAAAGTACTTTTTTTCTTTCTTTTTTTTTATCTTGGTGTTTTATCTTTGGAAATTGAGCTCTATAACCCCCCCCCCCTCCTTTTTTTTTTAAAGATAAATTTATTGTATATAAAGTATACAAAAACACAAGAAAAAGAAGAAAAAGAAGAAAATTAAGCAAACGTGGCTCAGGTATAAGCGATACGATGCAAACAAAATGTCCACTGGATGCACTGGTAATAGATAATGAAAGGGTAGTTGTACAACACTCGCTCCCCGGAGTACAGGGGCATTAACCACTTCCTGCCTGGCCTATTTCAAAATGAGGGCCAGGCGGGACAATCGTCTTTGTCCGAAACATGCCCGGACACAGCTGCTGACAGATCACTGTACCAGCCCGGTACCATGTGATCGCCTTCGACCAATCTCAGCAGATCACATGACAGTTGTAAACAAAGGATGGCTTCCTTTCATGCCATACATTGTGTACGATTGTATTGCTAGCTGTGATTGGTCACTTTGATCACATGGTACAGACAGGGTCAATCACAGCCCATCTGTACCGTGTGATAAGCTGTGGCCAGTCGCAGCTAATCACAACAATACTCACTGAATGAATCAGTTTTACTTAGTAAAGAATAAGGATGAGCTCCGGCGTGTTCGCATAGGGCACGTCCAGAGCCCGCCAGGAAGTCGGCACTGCGCTGCGCTAATCACAGGCAGTGAGACATTTTCCCGATGCGCCGCTGCAGAGATCGGGAAATGTCTCACTGCCTGTGATTAGCGCTGTGCCGACATCCTGGCGGGCTCTGCACGTGCCCTATGCGAACACGCCGGAGCTCATCCTTACTAAAGAACTGTTGCTTATGAAATTCATTGGTATAAGCCACGGGTGCTCAACCTGTGGCCCTCCAGCTATTGCAGAACTACAAGTCCCATGAGGCATTGCAAGGCTGACAGTTACAAGCATGACTCCCACAGGCAGAGGCACGATGGGACTTGTAGTTCCGCAACAGCTGGAGGGCAACAGGTTGAACACCCATGAGCAATCATAATGTGTAAAAAAAAAAAAATCCTAATCACTTGCTCTGGTCAGTGTTTTAAAAATAACAAAAAAATAAATAAATAAATAAATATATATATATATATATATATATATATATATATATATATATATATATATAAATATATATATATATATATATATTAAAACATTTTTTAAATATTATTTATTCTTTTTTTTTTTACATACTGTCACTAGTCAGTGTTCCTGGTTACTGACAAAAAATTATATGGTGACGCTGTACTGCACTGTTGACAGTATGTACAAAAAAAAGAATAAATAATATTTTTTTATTATATATATATATTAAAAAAAATAAAAAAAATATTATTTATTCTTTTTTTTTTTACGTACTGTCACTAGTCAGTGTTCCTGGTCTGTGACAAAAAAATATATGGTGACGCTGTACTGCACTGTTGACAGTGTGTACAAAAAAAAAAAGAGAATAAATAATATATTTTTTTAATATATATATATATTTATATATATATTAAAAAAAATAAAAAAAATGATTTATTCTTTTTTTTTTTTTTTTTTTTACGTACTGTCACTAGTCAGTGTTCCTGGTTACTCACAAAAAATTATATTGTGACGCTGTACTGCACTGTTGACAGTATGTACAAAAAAAAAAAGAATAAATAATATTTTTTTTTATTTTATATATATATATATAATATATATATATATATATAATATATAATATTTATATATATATTAAAAAAAATAAAAAAATATTATTTATTCTTTTTTTTTTTTTTTTACGTACTGTCACTAGTCAGTGTTCCTGGTCACTGACAAAAAAATATATGGTGACGCTGTACTGCACTGTTGACAGTATGTAAAAAATAAAAAAATTTGAAAATTTGACTTCCATCATCCAATTATGTTAAAGCTGCCCAATTAATGCCCGATTAATCGTAAAAAAAATCTCAATCTCGATTCAACCCCCCTCACAATCCTAATCCGGCATTTCCATGATTCATTCCTGTAACAAGTGCAGAGCCGTTCTCTGTTCACTCACAGCTGTCAAAAAAAAAAAAAAAACAACCATCCGCAAATGTTTATCAATATTGCTCAGTGCAGATATAAAAGGAAACATTGTAACATTTGGTTCTTTTAGATCAAAGGGGTGAACTTTGGTCTGTAAATAAGGTAAGTTTAACCACTTAAAGACTTAGGCTGCGTTCACAACTGAGCGATTTGCAATAGCGGCAAATATCGATCCCCGTCAATGCCAATGGCACCCCGACCGTGTCGCGATTTTGCCGCAATTTTCACCTTGACGAATCGTGGCAAAATCGCGCAAACAGAATTTGCGTGACGCCTGTCGCCCCAAAGGAAGTACAAGAACTTTTTTTGGGGGGCAACAGGACTACCGCAATTCTGTGTGCGTGATTTTACCTCAATCTATGTAGCCTCCTCCCTAGGGGGCTTCAGGCCGCGGTCGCCCGTCTTGCCACCCCGTGGGCGCTGCAGGGTTAATAGCCTGGCACTAAGCGTGATAATGCCATAGGACTGCCTACAGACCGGAGCCTGAGGGCAGAGCTGGAGACGGGAATTAGGTAAATAGTCCAGCCTATCCCCACCCCTCTAGATGAGATCATCATTTAACCCTTGCAGTACGGGGGGAGGGGGGCGCTACATTTTGTGTCATTACCGGAGTTCAGCTTTAACTGAAAATAACCCACTTTTTTTTTTGTAAAATACAAATACTTAGCATTGAGAATTGAACCTACAAGGGCTCACCTTACAAAAGATAAAACACCTAGATAGAAGCTTTATAAAAAAATTAAATAAAAAATGACAGCTATTTTCAGTTGTGCCCAATGAGACTTGAAAATAACTGTCACATAATACAATAAAATATCGTCAGCCTTGTGTAAAGATTTGTGATTTCAGCCAACAGTGTCTGATTAAACCAGCATCCAATCAGAATCAATCTGGCAGCGGTTGGAAATCAGATTGCTGATGGTGCTTTTGCTCAGATTTTACTGAATAAGTCTAAAAAAGCACAAGAAAAAAAACAACAAATTTCTAAGTAATCGCTAAAAGTAACTAAAATATCACGTTCTATTCCAAATCCCAATCCCTGCATGGAATGGGGAAGGATGAATAGTATATGAGAGGAATGCAACGACAGCAAATAACTGGGCACATGAAAATAGGGGGGCGGAACAGCCATGTATAGTAACCAATCAGCTTCTGTTTTCAGCTTGTTCAGCTAAGCTTTGAAAATGAAAGCTGGAGGCTGATTGGCTGCCATGCACAGCTGCTACAGATCCTGTCTGCTCCAGTCTTAGCGAATGACAATATATACACTGTAAATATACACAATATCAAATAGTAAAGGTTTATGATTCTGACAATATAAATAAAAGGATACATTGTGTACATTAGTAGAGACATGCAGAAGAGGAGCACATAGTGGAGTCCTGTAGTAGAGGAGCACACAGCGCAGAATTCTGAAGAGGAGAAGCCATAAAGGAAGCACCTGTAGAGGAGCACCCCGTAGAAAAGCACCATGTAGTGGAGCATCCTATAGAGGAGAACACAACCAGAAACCCTGTAGAGAAGCACCCAGTGGTGTAGCACCCTGTAGAGGAGAACCCCATAGAGGAGCACCCCGTAGAGGAGCACCCTGTAGTGGAGCACCCACTAGAAGAGCACCCCGTAGAGGAGCACCCTGTAGTGGAGCACCCACTAGGAGAGCACCCTGTAAAGGAGCACCATGTAGCGGAGCACCCTGTAGAGGAACACCCTGTAGAGGAGCCTCCTGTAGTAGAGGAGCCCCCCATAGTAGTAGAGGAGCCCCCCGTAGTAGAGGAGCCCCCCATAGTAGTGGCGCCCCCGTAGTAGTGGATCCCCCTGTAGTAGAGGAGCCCCTTGTAGTAGAGGAGCCCCCTGTAGTAGTGGAGCCCCAGTAGTAGGCAAACCCCTCGTAGTAGTGGAGCCCCCTTAGTAGAGGAGACCCCCTGTTGTAGAGGAGCCTCCCTGTAGTAGAAGAGCCCCCCTGCTGTAGTGGAGCACCCCCCCCCCAGTAGTAGTGGAGCCCCCCTGTAGTAGAGGAGCCTCCTTGAAGTAGTGGAGCCCCCCTGTAGTAGAGGAGCCCCCTGTAGTAGTGGAGCCCCCCTGTAGTAGAGGAGCCCCCCCTGTAGTGGTGGAGCCCCCTGTAGTAGAGGAGCCCCCCCCTGTAGTGGTGGAGCCCCCCCTGTAGTAGAGGTGCCCCCCTGTAGTAGAGGAGCCCCCCTGAAGTAGAGGTGCCCCCCTGTAGTTGTGGAGCCCCCCTGTAGTAGAAGAGCCCCCTGTAGTAGTGGAGCCCCCCTGAATAGAGAAGCTCCCTCTGTAGTAGAGGAGCCCCCCCTGTGGTGGTGGAGCCCCCCCTGTAGTAGAGGAGCCCCCCTGTAGTAGTGGAGCCCCCTGTAGTAGAGGAGCCCCCCTGTAGTAGAGGAGCCCCCCTGTAGTAGAAGAGCCCCCCTGTAGTAGTGGAGCCCCC
Source organism: Lithobates sylvaticus (assembly GCA_028564925.1). Lineage (NCBI taxonomy): Eukaryota > Metazoa > Chordata > Amphibia > Anura > Ranidae > Lithobates > Lithobates sylvaticus. The sequence goes on from CM053031.1 coordinate 25,199,503, forward strand.
CTGTAGTAGAGAAGCCCCCCCTGTAGTAGTGGAGCCCCCCTGTAGTAATGGAGCACCCCTGTAGTAGTGGACCCCCCCCTGTAGTAGTTGAGCCCCCCTGTAGTAGAGAAGCCCCCCCTGTAGTAGTGGAGCCCCCCCTGTAGTAGAAGAGCCCCCCTGTAGTAGTGGAGCCCCCCTGAATATAGAAGCCCCCTCTGTAGTAGAGGAGCCCCCTGAATAGAGGAGCCCCCCCTGTAGTGGTGGAGCCCCCCCTGTAGTAGAAGAGCCCCCTGTAGTAGTGGAGCCCCTCTGTAGTAGAGGAGCCCCCCTTGTAGTAGAGGAGCCCCCCTGTGGTAGAGAAGCCCCCCCTGTAGTAGTGGAGCCCCCCCTGTAGTAGTGGAGCCCCCCCTGTAGTAGTGGAGCCCCCCCCTGTAGTAGAGGAGCCCCCCTAGTAGTGGTGGGTGTGTGTAGATGGGGGGGGGGGGTGATGGGTGTTAGTGATGAGTCTCCCCTCCCCCGGTGTGTACAGATCGGTGTACAATCCCCCATACATCATGTACAGGGAGTCCTCGGGAAGAGGTCGTACAGCAGTTGGTGGGGGGGATCGGATGGATGCGGAGATGTCACTCACCGTGGCTCCGGGCCCCCAGGCCCCCGCGGGGACAGCAGGTGATGAGCAGGAGGCAGAGGACGGCGCCTGCAGGGAGACCCATCCTGGTGCTGGAGGCCTCCGCGGTGTGACGGATGAGGGGCCCCCGGGGCTCCCGATCACACTGGGCGCATAACGCCGCTCTGCTCTCCCCGGCCGCGATCAGCACCACGGACAGCGACTGGAGAGCCGAGCCGAGACTGCGCCCGCCGACCCCGCCCCTCCGCCTCACAGCCCCGCCCCTCCGCCTATCACTGACCAGCAACGAGCTCTTCATAGGGACACGCCCATTAACCCTTCCCTGACCACCATGCCTGCTTCCTGTATGTAATAGGAAGGGTTGTCACCCCAATCTGATTTATTGATCCCTGACGTTTAAAGGGCATATATATATATATATATATATATATATATATATATATATATATATATATATATATATATATAAAAACAAAAAAAAGATATATCTAAAAAAATATATAAAAATATATTCACTCACCGGCCACTTTATTAGGTATTTCAAAAACTGCTGATTTACTGGGATTTTCACACACAACCATCTCTCGCGTTTACAGAGAATGGTCTGAAAAAGAGAAAATATCCACGGGTCAGCGTTGAAGTGACCTCTTACTTTGGTGGTCAGAGTAGAAGTGATCCTTTACATTGGTGGTCAGCGTTGAAGGGGTGGTCAACGTTGAAGTGACCCCTTACATTGGTGGTCAGCGTAGAAGTGACCCTTTACATTGGTGGTTAGTGTAGAAGTGACCCTTTACATTGGTGGTTAGTGTAGAAGTGACCCTTTACATTGGTGGTCAGTGTAGAAGTGACCTCTTACATTGGTGGTCAGTGTAGAAGTGATCTCTTACATTGGTGGTCAGTGTAGAAGTGACCCTTTACATTGGTGGTCAGTGTAGAAGTGACCTCTTACATTGGTGGTCAGTGTAGAAGTGACCTCTTACATTGGTGGTCAGCGTAGAAGTGACCCTTTACATTGGTGATCAGCATAGAAGTGACCCTTTACATTGGTGATCAGCGTAGAAGTGACCCTTTACATTGGTGGTCAGCGTAGAAGTGACCCTTTACATTGGTGATCAGCGTAGAAGTGACCTCTTACATTGGTGGTCAGAGTAGAAGTGATCCTTTACATTGGTGGTCAGTGTAGAAGTGACCTCTTACATTGGTGGTCAGTGTAGAAGTGACCCTTTACATTGGTGGTCAGTGTAGAAGTGACCTCTTACATTGGTGGTCAGTGTAGAAGTGACCTCTTACATTGGTGGTCAGCGTAGAAGTGACCCTTTACATTGGTGATCAGCGTAGAAGTGACCCTTTACATTGGTGATCAGCGTAGAAGTGACCCTTTACATTGGTGATCAGCGTAGAAGTGACCCTTTACATTGGTGATCAGCGTAGAAGTGACCTCTTACATTGGTGGTCAGAGTAGAAGTGATCCTTTACATTGGTGGTCAGTGTAGAAGTGACCTCTTACATTGGTGGTCAGTGTAGAAGTGACCCTTTACATTGGTGGTCAGCGTTGAAGGGGTGGTCAACGTTGAAGTGACCCCTTACATTGGTGGTCAGTGTAGAAGTGACCTCTTACATTGGTGGTCAGTGTAGAAGTGACCTCTTACATTGGTGGTCAGTGTAGAAGTGACCCTTTACATTGGTGATCAGCGTAGAAGTGACCCTTTACATTAGTGATCAGTAGGGATGAGCCGAACACCCCCGGGTTCGGTTCGCACCAGAACCTGCGAACAGACCGAAAGTTCGCACGAACGTTAGAACCCTATTAGTTACAATGGACGCGAATGTTGAAAATCTAAAGTGCTATTTATAACGGACAATATGCATGTTATTGTCCTAAAAAGGGTTTGGGGACCCGGGTCCTGCCCCAGGGGACATGTAGCAATGCAAAAAGAAGTTTTAAAAACGGACGATTTTTCTGGAGCAGTAATTTTAATGATGCATAAAGTGAAAAACAAAAAGTGAAATATTCCTTTAAATATGGTACCTGGGGGGTGTGTATAGTATGCCTGTGAAGTGGCATGTGTTTCCCGTGTTTAGAACTGTCCCTGCACAAAATGACATTTGAAAAGCCCCGGACCAATTTGCAGCCAAAGGACCAGGCCCCTTTTTGGGATTCGGCACTGCGTCGCTTTAACTGACAATTGCGCGGTCGTGCGACGTGGCTCCCAAACAAAATTGGCGTCCTTTTTTCCCCACAAATAGAGCTTTCTTTTGGTGGTATTTGATCGCCCCTGCGGTTTTTATTTTTTGCGCTATAAACAAAAATAGAGCGACAATTTTGAAAAAAATGCAATATTTTTTTACTTTTTGCTATAATAAATATCCCCAAAAAATATATAAAAAATATATATTTTTCCTCAGTTTAGGCCGATACGTATTCTTCTACATATTTTTGGTAAAAAAAAATTGCGATTATTGATTGGTTTGTGCAAAAGTTATAGCGTTTACAAAATAGGGGATAGTTTTATGCATTATTATTAATATTTTTTTTTTTTACTAGTAATGGCGGTGATCAGCGATTTTTATTGTGACTGCGACATTATGGCAGACACATCAGACATTTTTGACACATTTTTGGGACCATTGTCATTTATACAGCAATCAGTGATATTTAAATGCACTGATTCCTGTGTAAATGACATGACTGAATATTAGGCAGATGCCTGTGTTGCACAAATCAACTACACAACACCAGCAATGAGGGGGTAGATTCAGGTGTATGCTGTGCAGGAGGCACACTACACCCACTGTAACAGCGCTAGGTTAGGAAGCAAAGCAAAGCTGACACTGTCCCTGCCTATCCTGCTCTCTCCCTGAACACTTCACTCACTGTAACAGCGCTATCTAAAGAAGTATAAAGCACAGCTGACACTGTCCCTGCCTATCCTGCTCTCTATGAACGCCGCACAACACTACACAAGGCCGCCGCACTGGCGGCCTTATATAGTGTGGGGCGTGTACTAAACCCCCCTGAGCTATAATTGGCCACAGGCATCCTGCCTGTGGCCAATTATGCCTCTCCTCGCTGCCGGCGCTGTGATTGGCCAAGCATGCAGGGTCACAGTGTATGCTTGGCCAATCATCAGCCAGCAATGTGGGCCGTTTCTAATCACACAAATTTGATGCGAACGGCCCACAAAGTTCTGGTTTTGACAAATGGACGAACGGCCGATGTTCGATTCGAACATGGGTTTAAATCAAACACCGGGCTCATCCCTAGTGATCCGCGTAGAAGTGACCCTTTACATTGGTGGTCAGTGTAGAAGTGACCCTTTACATTGGTGGTCAGTGTAGAAGTGACCCCTTACATTGGTGATCAGTGTAGAAGTGACCCTTTACATTGGTGGTCAGTGTAGAAGTGACCTCTCACATTAGTGGTCAGTGTAGAGGTGACCCCTTACATTGGTGGCCAATGTAGAGGTGACCCCTTACATTGGTGGTCAGTGTAGAGGTGACCCCTTACATTGGTGGTCAGTGTAAAGGTGACCCCTTATATTGGTGGTCAGTGTAGAAGTGACCCCATTATATTGGTGGTCAGTGTAGGGGTGACCCCTTAGATTGGTGGTAGGTGTAGAAGACTAATGGTTGTCCTGGCACATGCCATCTGGTGTTAGGCCCCTTTCACACTTGGGCGTTTTTCAGGCGCTAAAAATAGCGCCTGTACAGCGCCTGAAAAAGTCCGGCCCCATTCACTCCAGTGTGAAAGTCGGAGGGCTTTCACACTGGAGCGGTGCGCTAGCAGGACGGTCAAAAAAGTCCTGCTAGCAGCATCTTTGGAGCGGTGAAGGAGCCGTGTGTTCACCGTTCTTATACCGCTGCTACCCATTGAAATCAATGGGATACCGCGGCAATACCGCTGCGGCGGCGCTTTGCGGGGGGTTTTAACCCTTTTTCGGCCGCTAGCGGGGGTTAAAACCGCACTGCTAGCGGCCGAATACCGCGGCTAAAACGGCGGTAAAGCAGCGCTAAATATAGCGCTGCTTTACCGCCGACACGCTCCCGCCCCAGTGTGAAAAGGGCCTAACAGTGATCATCAGACTCGGTTCCTGTACAGGTAGGATCCAGAATACAGACTATCGGGAATCCGGCACATAATATAATTTTTCTGCTCTGTGTGTAGTACATTCATATATATATATATATATAAAACAGTTTCCGATCGCTCCCCTAACACCCACTCACTGCTAGTAACCATAGTAATGACATCATCTATATGTCCACTCCACCCCCCCCCCCCCCCCCCCATACATGACACTCAATAGTCTGGCAGATCTCCGTCTCTGGACTGGGGGGGGACTGGGGGGGGGGATGGGACGTATTGTTGAACTGATGAAATCTGCGGCTCCAAGCTGTCCAGTTTACACCTATTTTCAGATTAAGCCTGGTGACCGATGGGAGGGCGGTCTGTGGATGGATGTCATCCTATGTGTGCATTCAGGAGGGACTAATGATGGAAAGGCCAATAACAAAATCAATTTTCGTGTCACTGGAGTCACTACAATAAAAGACGATTTTTGATTGGGTGATAAAAATAGCGTTTTGCTACATTTAGAGCCCATTCACTCTATTTAATTGCGGTTACAATTGCATTAAAGGGTAACTCCACTTTGTGGAGGAAAAAAAAATAGCAAGTAAAAAAAAAATATATATATATATTCAATAATAATAATACTATTCAATAATAATAGTAGTGGTAATAATAATAAAACTATTCAATAATAATAATTAATAATAATATATAATAATGGAAGAGCCCTGGGGCCATCATAAAAAAAAAAAATACAGAATTATGTTTTTGAAAAAAAAAAAATGTACAGACTCAGAATTCTGATTTTGAAACTCAGAATTCGGACTTTTAATCTCAGAATTCTGACTTTTAATCTCAGAATTCTGACTTTTAATCTCAGAATTCTGACTTTGAATCTCAGAATTCTGACTTTGAATCTCAGAATTCTGACTTTGAATCTCAGAATTCTGACTTTGAAACTCAGAATTCTGACTTTTAATCTCAGAATTCTGATTTTGAAACTCAGAATTCTGTAAAAAAAATTTTTTATTAAACTTACAATTCTGAGTTTCGATCTCAGAATTCTGAATTTCAAAGTCAGAATTCTGACTTTCAAAATCAGAATTTTGTAAAAATAAAAAAAATACTTGAAGTGATTGTAGCTGTATTAAAAAAAATTGTAGCTCTGTAAAGAAAAAAAAAAAAAAATGAAACTTAGAATTCTGTAATTTTTTTTTCAAAATCATAATTCTGTATTTTTTTTTTTTATGATGGCCCCAGGGCTCTTCCATAATAGTAATAATAATAAAACTATTCAACAATAATTGAACGTTATTAAAAATTACCTCTTGTTTTCAATCTGCAGCATTGTAATTTCCTGTAAAATACAATATGGCAACCTGGAGGTGTTCTGTACACAGGTGGGATACAGAATACCCCCACCCCCCAAGAAAAGTAATTTCCTGCTTGTGTGATTGGCTCACTGATTTTCCCAGAAGTCTGCACTAAGTCAGATTTTGGGCGTCCCCTAGAATAAAAATGTAATTTTTTTTGCTGAGATACTCCTAAAGGGAAATCACATCTAAAAAGGTATGCAGACCCTGCCACGTTCCTCATTAGAGTCCTGCAAGTGTAGAAGCTGATTGATAAATATAGTCACTCCCATTAACATTGCACATGGACACAGACAAACAAACAGCTATTTCTTCAGAATAATAAAAGGTAGGAATCTGCAACAAAGTTTCTTAAAATCCTTGGAATGTACATCGATCACCCAGAGGGGAATGTGTTTTTCTCATTGAAAGTGCAGGTACTCTTTAATGTGTGCATTACTGCAACATGTTAAGCGTGTTGATGTGATGCGTTGTCATTCAAAATCAAGCGATTCCTAAACATGTATATCTTTTTTTTTTAATTATATATATATATATATAATATAATCCGGAGGCACATTACTGCCCACGTCCACTTTTATTGGGGGTGCGGCAGGGGCAGAGCAGGGGGTGGGGATAACAAAGGCATGCTAAGAACACCACACTAAATGTTGGGTGTGGCCAAATTGTGCTAACAGTGGGAGGGGCTTAAAGGAATGGTTCAAGTAACATCTAAAAAAACATTTTTTTTTAGTTTTGGATAGAGTGGAGAGGGATTAGAACCATTGTTGGGTTTTTATGATGTGGGGTTGTTTTTCAGGGGTTGGGCTTGGCCCCCTTAGTTCCAGTTAAGGGAACTCTTTAGGCGTCAGCATACCAAGACATTTTGGACAATTTCAGGCTCCCAACTTTGTGGGAACAGTTTGGGGATGGCCCCTTCCTGTTCCAACATGACTGCGCACCAGTGCACAAAGCAAGGTCCATAAAGACATGGATGAGCGGGTTTGGGTGGAGGAACTTGACTGGCCTGCACAGAGTCCTGACCTCAACCCGACAGAACACCTTTGGGATGAATTAGAGCGAAGACTGCGAGCCAGGCCTTCTCGTCCAACATTAGTGCCTGACCTCACAAATGTGCTTCTGGAAGAATGATCATAGACACTCCTAAACCTTGTGGACGGCCTTCCAGAAGAGTTGAAGCTGTTATAGCTGCAAAGGGTGGGCCAACTCAATATTGAACCCTACGGACTAAGACTGGGATGCCACTAAAGTTCATATGCGTGTAAAGGCAGGCATCCCAATCGTTTTGGCAATATAGTGAGTGTGTCTGTGTGTGTGTATGTGTATATATGTATATGTCTGTGTGTGCAGGGGCGGACTGACCATTCGGGCATTTGGGCACTGCCCGAGGGCCCCGTGCCACTAAGGGGCCCCATCAGGGTTTCCAGCCTCAATAAAACCAGGGACAGTATTTAAAAATCTGTGTTTTTTTTTAAATCACAAGATTATAGCTGCCCCGCCTCTCCAGTACCTTTTCAGTGTGTGTATTCTGTGTGTGTATACTGTGTGGCCCCATAATCTATTGCCTGGGGCCCCCCGTAATCTCCTATTGCCCGGGGGCCCCATAATCTTCTACTGCCCAGGGGCCCCATAATCTTCTCCTATTGCCCAGGGGCCCCATAATCTTCTCCTATTGCCCGGGGGCCCCATAATCTCCTATTGCCCGGGGGCCCCATGAGTTGTCAGTCCACCCCTGTGTGTGTGTGTATATATAAAATTAGGGTGACCAGGCATCCCCGGTTTTCCGTGGACAGTCTACGAAACTCCACCAAGTGATTTGGACCAGTGCACAAAGCAAGGTCCATAAAGACATGGATGAGCGAGTTTGGGGTGGAGGAACTTGACTGGCCTGTACAATGTTACAAAAAAAAAAAACCTGCAGGGGTTAAAATCCTCCCTTACTCTTTCCACAATAAAAAAAAAAAAAAAGAAGTTTTGCCTTTAGTTCTACTTTAAGCCTAATGCCGCGTACACACGGTCGGAATTCTTGTCGAAAAAAGCTCTGATGGTTTTCCCGTCGGAATTCCGACGGAATTTCACTCAAACTGTCTTGCCTACACACGGTCACACCAAATTCAGACGGTCAATAACACCATGGCGTACAACGCGCTCGACTGCACTATAAAAGGGAAGTTTAATTGTTTCCGAGCATGCGTCGGAATTTTGCGTGTCGGAATTGCATACACACGATCGGAAAATCCAATAGAAAGGTTTTCCGTCGGAAAAATTAAGAACAGGTTCTCAATCCAAAGTCCTTCGGAAATTCCGACAGAAAAAGACCGATGGGCATACACACGGTCGGAAAATCCGATGAAAAGCTCCCATCGGACTGTTTCCATCGGAAATTCCAACCGTGTGTACGCGGCATTAGAGGTGAGAAGTGGGCTGCATATAATGGGGTAGAACTGCATATCGGTGGCTGTTCTGTGGCACTACAGCCAACACCACATATTTTTGTCCTAATTATCATTGGCCTGCGGAGCGGTGAGGATGCACGGAGATTTCTGCAGGGGAGCTAATGGTGGATGAGTGCTTTCCAATGAATGATACTTGCTCCTATTGTATGGCACGCCGCGCCTGAAGAGGCGGCAGTTATGACAGCCTGTCCTCTGGGTATAATTCTGGGAACTGGGTGACATTTCATCCATATTAACAAACAGAATTTGCAGGAGATAATGGCAGTAGCTGGAGGGGCTGCATTAAACAGATGTGCGCGGCGCTTTGGAAGCCGACGACCGAAACCATTAAAAAAGGAAACTCCGGTTTTGCTGCGAAAATGACGAATTTATCTGGTACATTAGATTTCAGCGCTGATAACAACGAGCCCCAAGAAAAATACTTTTTTCCTAAATGTACCCAACCTCTGACCTATGGCCAACACTAAACATGTGCACAACAAAAAAATTTGTTTATTTTCGTTTCGTTTTTTTAGTTTCCGTTGATTTGTAACGATTCGTACATTCGTAAGTCTTCGGTGTTCGTATTCGTAACGATTCGTACATTCGTAAGAGTTATTTTTCGTTGATTCGTTTTTTCGTTAGTTTAATTTTCGTTTATTCATTTATTCGAAATTCGGACGCATTTGTACATTCGTAACATTCGTAGATTCGTAATCGGAGCATAATTCATAATTTTATGTAATGTGTATGCTATTATTACATTTTAAGAATTTACGAATCGAAAAAAAAAAGTTACGAATCGAAAAAAAAAAGTTACGAATGTACAAATTTTTTCGTTCAATCTATTCTAAGCACGTTAAGCAGCACCATTGTAAGGGACACGGAAAATTAAATTACCAATTCAACAAAAAAAAGTTACGAATGTACGAATTTTTTCGTTCATTTTCGTTGTTCCTTTTTTCGTTTTTCGGATTTTCTTCATTCGTACATTCGTTGTTTCTAATTAGTTTTTTTCGGATTTTCGTTGTTTTTCGGATTCGTTTGATTCAAACGATTCCTTAATCGGATTCGTACGATTCGAACGATTCGTTATTCGGATTCGTTCGTTCGAAAACTAACGAACGAAAAAAAAAGAAAAACGAAAAAAAACTAAACGAATTGCACATGTCTAGCCAACACTTAACCCTTCCCCTACCCAAACCCAAAAAGTAACCTTTAACCTCTACACTGCCAGCGACATTTTTGTACTTGATGCACACATTTAAAAAAAAAAAAATTAGGCCTGAAGATTATTTAAACTCCCCAAAAAACATGATATATTTTCTAAAAGCAGAGATATTGGAGAATAAAATAGTTTTGTGTCGCACATCAAGTGCAAAAATACACAAAATTTATTTTAGGGCACACAAATACAATAGGTTACCCCACTATTGGTAAAATATAAAAGATGAGGTTGCACCAAGTAAATAGATACCCAACATAATCAAGCCTTAAACTTGCAGGCGCCCATGAAGCATCAACAAACTTCAGTACCCTAAATCTTCCATAGGCGCTGTTTTGAACCGCTTAAAGGGTAAGTTCACCTTTATAAAAAACTCTGTAAAGGTGAATTTACACAGGTCCCCCTCCTCACGCCCCCAGTTCCGCTGACCTGGACCGCCACAATCTCCGGTAGACATGTGCACAATAGAAAAATGTGTTTATTTTCGATTTGTTTCCTTCGTCTCCGTTGATTCGTAACGATTCGTAATTTCGCAAGTCGTCGGTGTTCGTATTCGTAACGATTCGTATTTTCGTAAGAGTTATTTTTTCGTTGATTCGTTTTTCCGTTAGTTTAATTTTCGTTTATTCGAAATTCGAACGCATTCGTATTTTCGTAGATTTAGTTACATTCGTACTTTCGTTAGATTGATTTATTCGTACTTTCGTAACATTGTTTTCGTAGATTCGTAATCGGAGCATAATTCATAATTTTATGTAATGTGTATGCTATTATTACATTTTAAGAGACACGGAAAATTACGAATCGAAAAAAAAAGTTACGAATGTACGAATTTTTTCGTTCAATCCATTCGAAGCACGTTAAGCAGCGCCATTGTAAGAGACACGGAAAATTACGAATCGCAAAAAAATAAAAAATTACTAATGTACAAATTTTTTCGTTCAATCTTTTTGAAGCACGTTAAGCAGCGCCATTGTAATGGACACGGAAAATTACCAATTCAAAAAAAAAAAAAAAAGTTACGAATGTACGAATTTTTTTTGTTCATTTTGATTTTCGTTGTTCCCGTTTTCGTTTTTCGGATTTTCTTCTTTCGTAGTTTTGTTGTTTCTAATTTAATTTGGTTATTTCGGATTTTCGTTGTTTTTCATATTCGTTCGATTCGAACATTCGTTAAAATTTTTAGCGAATCATTCGTTCGTTCGTACGATAACGAATTAACGAATATAACGAATTTTAACGGAAAACGAAAAAAAACAAAACGAATTGCACATGTCTAATCTCCGGTTCTAAGCCCCGGTATATCCGCATCAGGAGCCCGGGGCTTAGAAATCGTCTGAGCTGAATCTCCAAAGCGTCCCTCGTCAGGTGGGGGCGTTTTGGAGCATTCTAATTGGTCAGCGCCATCACATGGGCGGTGTCAACCAATCAGCAACCGCATAGCCCGTCCTGTCAGCTATGCAGAAGACACGAGGATGGAGAGAGGTTTTCTAAGCCCCTGACGCGGTTATACTGGGGCTTAGAACTGGAGATGGTGGCGGTACAGGTCAGCGGGACCTGTACCTGGACCTGCTTAGAAAGAAATTTTATTTTGAACAAAGGGTTACTCTTTTGCATAGGCAAATGCTGACTTGATAGCCTGCCTGCAGAATTCTATGAGCGAGCCCCCGTGTCTACTCTGTAGTGCTTCAAAAACGTATGTTGAGAAGACCAGGTTGCTACCCTGCATATGGTTTTGATTGATACATTTGCTCTCGCCGCCAAGGAGGGAGAGACAGACCTAGTGGAAAGAGCCTTGACCGCTGAAGGAGGTTCGAGGCCCCTTGCCCTGTACGCATTTTGAATCAGCTTCACTATCGAGGAGGCTATCATCCTAGAAGTTGCCTCCTTACTCTTATTTTTGCCCCAGGGTATTAACAACAGTCTGGAAGACTTCCTGAAGGGGGCCAGGCCTGCAGATAGCATGTCAATATGGATACAGTATCCAAATCATGGAGAGAGCTGGATTCTGGATCTGAGAATGTTGGAAGAGCCCAAGGTTTTCGAGATACTAGCGGTAGAGGTGGTCTTAGGGATGAACCCACAAACTGTCCTAAGCTCTACCCTGTCCGGAAAACACTTAATATGATCATGGTCTGCACCCAAGGCCTGCAGCTCTGACACTCTTCTACCTGACGCCACAGCGATCAGAAAGGATAACTTTAGGGTTAGATTCCACAGAGATGTTGATTTGCTTGGAACAAACGGTTGGTTGGTTAAGGATTCCAGGACAACAACAGATAGGTCCCATGTGGGAAAGTTTTGTCTTATAGGTGGACGTATTTTCTTAACGGCCTTGAAAAACGAAATTATCATAGGATCTTCGGCCCATCTTCTGTTGGTGGCGCCGAGATGGCCGCTACTTGCACCTTGAGTGTGCTTAAGACTAGGCCTTTTTGTAGAAAATCGAGTATCTGAAAGGCATCAGGCAGGGTTGGATCGAAGTTTCTACCAACTGCGAAGAATTTTAACTTTTTCCACACTCTATCATACATGCCGTTTGTTGATGGCTTTCTGGCCCTGAGCAAGGTTGAGATTATGCTAGACAAGCCTCCTAACGCCTGGAACCTCTGCCTTTCAGCATCCAAATGTGAAGGTTCAGTCTGAGTGGGTTTGGGTGGATGTGAGGACCATGCGAAAAAAGGGGAGGTAGCCATGGTATTTTGACTGGAGGTTTGGTATTTAGGGACATTGCAGTCGGAAACCAAGGACACCCAGGCCAGTATGAAAGGACTGCTATTAACATTGTGTCCTCTATCGTAAGTCTCGCAAGAAACCTGGAGATAAGTGGCCGGGGGGGGGCGCGCATAAACTAAACTAGACTGCCTGCCCATGGGCTGGAGAGGGCATCCACTGTCTCCGCCAGAGGGTGTGGAAGATATGTGATGAATCTCAGTAACTTTGCATTGATCGCTGCGGCAAAGAGGTCCAATTCGGGAAGACCCCAGAGGTCTACTATTCAATCCAAGGCTCTCGGATGCCGTGACCATTCGTTGGGATCTACAAACTTTCGTGACAAGAGGTCGGCTTCTGAGTTTAGATGACCTGGGAGATAATCCCGTGCGCGATTAGTGGGCGCGGGCCAGCCTGCATGTGCGCAGGCACACAGGTACCGCTGACCTCAATGGGCATCGACGCGCGTGCCGGACATGTGCGCCCGCGCCCCCGTGCGCATGCACGTGCGCGATCGGCGCCGCTTTGGCGCCAGTGGCCCTATTTAAAGGGGACAGCTGCCTGCATGCGTCGCTGTCTGTCGCAGCTCCCTACCTGTACCCCACCTGAACCTGCCTGCTGACCTTATTTGTGACCCGGCCTGCCTGACCTCGCTGCCTTCTCCGCTACTTGACCCCGGCTTGTTTGACCCCGCTCCTGGACTGTGTAACTGCTGCTGAACCTCTGGCCTGCCTCCTGACTATTCCTTTGCCTGCCGTCGCTCTGCCTGATTACCTGCCTGTTGTGACCCAGCTTGCCTGACTACCCTTGCTTCCAAGTGTCCTTGCACAGGTCCTGCTGCTGATGCTGCTGCTATTGCTGTTGTTCCTGTTACCGGTCTTCTTCCTGTGCACCTGCTTGCCTGTCGGATCTTCTTCTGCAGTTCAACCATCCGGACGGACCAGCACCTACCCTGCATCAGCTGTCATCACCTACACGGACACTCCTACCCGCTGTGTTCACGGCCTCCGCTGTTCCCAGTCCAGCAAGCCCTGAACCAGAGCTGTAAGAGAGGTCTCCAACCGTCAAGTCAGGCTCACCACTACCAGGTACCTAACACTTTCCCTCTGATCTGTTGAGCAATCAGAGCAAGGTATGCTGCACGGACTTCTAGGATGTTGGACACTACTCCTGCTGTATTGAAGGCCCATCTCCCTTGTATTGCAATATGGTTGCAGTAAGCCCCCCAGCCTACTGCACTGGTGTCTGTGGTAAGCGTGGTCCAAGAGATGGGCCCATGGGACCATTGGAATGCAGGCCATCATCGCCCCCAGTAGGCTCAGGCAATTTGAAGCAGACAGATAGGGCTGCAGTCTCACTCTTCATTTTCTGAGTGATGGCTGACACTTTCTGCGGAGGTAAGCAAATGTCCCTTTGGCGATATCGAAGTGGGCGCCCAGATAGATCATCAAATGTGTAGGAGTGAGGTGACTTTTTGCTTGATTTACCACCCAGCCGAATTCTGCCAGGGTTGACAGAAGGAGTGCCCTGTGTTCCGTTAACTAAGCTGGATCTCCTGCTAAAAGTAGAATGTGGTCTAAGTAGTGGTACACTCTGAGACCTCTTTCTCGAAGTGGGGCCAGGATGGAAATCAACACCTTTGTAAAAACTCTGGGTGATGTACAGAGACCAAAGGGGAGGCTCTGGAACTGCATGTGAATTTTTCCTACCGCAAATCTGAACTACTTCTGAAAGGATGGAAGTATGGGAATGTGCAGATATGCATCCTGTAGGTCTACTGATATCATCCAGTCTCCAGGTTGGACTGCACGGATTATGGTCTGTAATGACTCCATTTTGAACCTTTCCCGAAGTATGTGGTAGTTTAATCTTTTGAGATCTATTATGGGTCTCCAGCCTCCAGTCTTTTGGGGTATCAGAAAAAGGGCAGAGTGGAAACCTGAGAATCTCTGGGTCGGAGGTACTGGTACGGCTGCTTGCTATTCCTGTAGAGAATGAAGGAACTGATAGAGAGCCTCTGCTTTCTGTAAGGCCCCCGGTACTCTCGAAGGGGTGAAGAAATCCTTGGGTGTCTGGCTTGAGAATGTCCAAAAATGACTGTACTGGGTCGTCGGGACCACCCAGGGATCCTGACATCTTTTAACCCAAACCTCAGAAAAGCGTTCGAGTCTGGCTCCCACTGGGATCACCTGGGCTAACTTGGCGTTAAAGGATTTTGTGGAATCCTGCGGGGTAGGTGTAACCGCTTGTCTGCAAGACTTCATGAAAGTGGATTGTGTGCCTTTCCAATTTTGTCTCGAGCCCCTTCCTTGCCTAGACTGCCTGAAATCTCTGTTCCTGAAATGTTGAAACCTGGAAGCAATAGTTCTAGTGCGCCTGGTTCTTCTATCCTGTGGGAGCAAGCCAGATTTACCTCCTGTGACACGGGAGATGGCCTTGTCTAACTTCTCTCCAAACAAGGCCTTCCTGTCAAATGGAATTTTTGCACCAGTTCTGTTTGGATGCGATGTCTGCTGCCCATGGTTTTAACCATAACGCGCGTTTTGCCATCACACTGTGTGGCATTGCCTTTGTGGAACACCTGATGGAATCAATCGCTGCCTCCCTGATAAAGTCTGCCGAAAGCTTTAGCTCGTCCAGAGCCTTTATTATATCATCTTTAGGGACATCTTGACGAATTGCCGCTTCTACATTTTATGTCCAAACACACACAGCATTGGACACAGATGTCAAAGCTATTGCTGGCTTACATGCATTTCCAGCCATCTTATAGGCTTTCTTCAGATCCATATCTACCCTTTTATCTATTGGATCTTCAAATGAAACTGAATCGTCCACAGGAAGCGTGATGTTCTTCGCCAGGCGCACTACCGCTGCGTCCACCGCCGGTGGGCCATCCAGCAGAGCGGAATCTGATTTGGCTAGGGGATACAGCTTTGACAACTGATTAATTGGAAATTTCTTTTCTGTCTTATTCCATTCCTCTTCGATGACACCTCTGATTTCATCCATCAAGGGAAAAAAGGACACTTGCTTTTTTAGAAAGGGAAAATAGCTTTTCGACTTCTTAGATGGTGCGTCGGCCTCCTCCCAGCCGATAGCCAGCTTCACTGCACTGCCTGAACATAAGGCTGTACTAGGGAAAAGCTGAACCCTGAGGTCTCTGGATCATCTGAGGACTCATCCGACTGGACATTTCCCTCCATCTGTTTAGTAGAGGCAGGCGCCTGGCATGAGAGGGCTCCATGGTAGAAGGGCAGGGGAGAGAAATGTTTTCATTTTCCTCCTGAGGTGGTGACTATATCTGCTGTGTTGGGACCGCGGACATTAATTCCGCAAGAGAGTCCTTCACCACCTTTTTCAGCAAGTCGATCACTTGTTGACCTTCAGATTCCCTGTCAGCTGCATATTCTCTGAAGCAGCTTTTGCAGACTAGTTTGCCTGGTAGTGGGGTGGCGTCACAGGCTTGACACCTTGCGGACCTTGGGCGTGGGGAATGAGAAGATCGTTTTCTCTTTGAGGGTGATTTTCCCCCTGCTTGGATGGTGTCTAGACCTGGAAGATCTATCCGGGCTGGGGCTTGAGACCTCATGAGGCCCTGAAGTCCTCTTGGACGTCTTCTGGCGTACAGGGCTTAAATACATAAATGTACAAGCATAAGTGCACTTTTTTTTATTTTTTTAACTTACCTGGCCGTAGGTCCTTACCTTAAGTGTGATGTAGGGTCTTGCTCAGACGGCACACAGCTCATTGTGATGGCTAGTGGAAGAAGCAGCTAAGGAAAAAGTAGCAAGAACGTTAAGAAAGAAAAAAGGGGAAGGAAAGGTTAGATCCCTTCTTTCCATCCACTCATTATTTATTATATTATATTATATATATTTATATATATTAAACATTTTTTTTTAAAAGGAACCAGAGTGGCCTTTAACTTACCCCAATCCTCTTTACCCATTCTCTTTTTTTTTTTTTTTAAGATTTTACTCACCTTTAGAAAACTTTTCCAAACTCCAAGAGCTCTCAGAGTGGAAACTGCCAAGGGGAAGCAGGCCACCCTACTGAGTCTCTGTAAGAGTCTAGGGCTTACTATGTTGCCGCAAGAGGAAATCCGTGCCAACTGAGCATGCGCCAAAGACACCTCAGTGCGCCAACTCGTACCTGCGCAGAAGACCTGATGGAAAAAGGCAGGAAAATGCCCAGGACCCGCAAAGGAAGCGACCTCAACCTGATGGAAAAAGGTGGTAAAATGCCCAGGAGGCGCACAGGAAGCGACCTCAACCTGTTGGGAAAAGGCGGTAAAATGCCCAGGAGGCGCACAGGAAGCGACCTCAACCTGATGGAAAAAGGCGGTAAAATGCCCAGGAGGCGCACAGGAAGTAACCTCAAACGTCCCTATATAAACCCAGCCCAGACACTGCCAAATTGCTGGATTATCTTCAGTCCCTCCTTGTTCCTGTGCTAGTGTGTGATCTGTCTGAACTTGTTGTGACCTGGAATCCTATTTGACTACTCTTGATTGCTGCTTGCCATTGACCTCGGATTTGTACCTTGACCATTCTACTTCTTTGCCCCTTTTGTACTCAGCTGCCAGATTGGAATCAACCCGGCTTGGATCTCGACCATTCTTCTTCTGATTAACCCTTTTATACTTCATTGCCAAACTGGACTTGACCTTGGCTCGGATCTCGGACTAAGGCTTGCACAGTGCTCTTGCACAGTGCTCCGCACCCATGGCACCCGTGCCACTCAGTGTCCACCAAGTCTGTCTCCATCTCCAGAGGCTTCAGGAACCCGGGAGGCAAGGGAGGCCTCCCCACTACTTCGGTCTCATCTCAGGTACATGGCCCGCATGACAGGCTCCTAGGATCAATAAATAGTGAATAGGAAAAAAACACTCTCCTATTAAACACACCTGGAACTTAGTGGCAAAAAAAAATGGGATGTTTTTCCCATTTCCAAGATGGCCGCGGCTTCCGAACGGACCGCGCATGCGCCGACCAGCGGCGCCAGGACCCACCCAGCTCCAAAACCCAGAGCGCCACGAAAGCCCGCGCATGCACAGAATGCCGCTGGGCAGGTAGAGAAAAGATGCGCCACCCCTATACACAAAGCTACATTAATGGGATGGCATAAGAGAGACACACAGACTCAACCAGAACATGAGAAAAAAACAGGGAACGGGAACCAAGCAAACCTACAGAAAAAAAATAAGGGATAAGAGATAGCTGCTCCCTCTATTGCCCCACGAGCTGAAGCCTCATCCTCATAAGCAGAACTAATGCCCCTGATTAGGGGACACACTGCATGTCCCAAAAGACCCTCAGAAGGGACTCCCTTGCTTTTCAGCACGTTTAGCAGCTGGTCCAAGGGACTGCATCCGGGAGAGGCTGATACCGGCTGGAAGCTGCCAACTGCAGAGCTAAGGACACCCGACCAAACATTCACTGACCAAAAGGTATGAGAAAAAAAAAAAAGAATGCTGGGGGCGCTCTAATCATATTCTTTTATAATAGTCACTGATCCTGAGGGAGGAGCCAAGGTGGAGCTTGTCATAGGTATGCTGCCATGGAGGCACCTGGAAAAAGTTTTGCCTATGTTCTACTTTAAGCCCTTTTAAGACCACTTTAACCATTTACTTACCGGCACTTTCACCCCCTTCTTGCCCAGGGCAATTTTCAGCTGTCACATTTTCAATGACAATTGCGCGGTCATGCAACACTGTACCCATATGACATTTTTATAATTTTTTTTTTTCACACAAATAAAGCTTTCTTTTGGTGGAATTGAATCACCACTGGGTTTTTTATTTTTTGCTAAACAAACGAAAAAAAAGACAAAAAAAATTTAAAAAAAATAAACAAACCATTTTTCATAGTTTGTGATAAAATTTTGCAAACAGGTCATTTTTCTCCACTGCTGTGCGCTGAGGCTGCGCTGATGGGCACTCATGAGGCTGCGGTGATGGGCACTCATGAGGCTGCGCTGATGGGCACTCATGAGGCTGCGCTGCTGGGCACTCATGAGGCTGCGCTGATGGGCACTCATGAGGCTGCGCTGCTGGGCACTGATGAGGCTGTGCTGATGGGCACTGATGAGGCTGCACTGCTGTGCGCTGATGAGGCTGCGCTCTGTATGCTGATGGGCGCTGATGAGGCTGCACTGAAGGGCACTGATGGTGAGGCACTGATGAGGCTGCACTGATGGGCACAGTGCCATTAGTTCTGCTTTAACTCAGGGAGGTAAATTTGTTAAGGTGATTGTAAACGATCACCTTGTAAGACAACCCATTCACTTTAAAATAGAAATGAAAGGGAAAACATTTTTGTATAGATAAAAAAAAAAAAAAAACATTATAGATACTCCCCCCCCCCCCTTTTTAAAAAAAATAGTAATCACATTCCCTTTGTTCTCAGCTGCGTAAGAGCTGGTGGAGGAGAAGCACACTGAGCTTCCCAGTGAATGGCTGTGCAGTGGGGGCGTGTCTGGACAAGTCTGATCATTGGAGGAGAGTACACCGAGTTCCCAGCATAGCTAGAGAACTGACCACAATGTGCTCTCCTGCTTAGTGTGGTCAGTTTTTGTATTATAAAGCAGAGGGACTGCCAGGAACAACGGGCAGTTCACATAAAGGAAGCAATACAAAGAGAACAGGAGACTTTCTCATACAAGTACATGGTACAGCAGGAATATGAAGTGTTGGGGTAACAAACACTTTACGCTGATGACATTCACATATCCAAACCAAAAAAGGTCATAGACCCCCCTATAGTCTGTAAAACCTTCTATTAGCAATGCACAGGTTAATCCTGCTTTTCACACTAGTAGGGATCTGTGCAATCTGCTGTTGTCTGATATGGATCTACAACTGCTGACGTCATTCATCTGGCAGGAGACCAGCAGGAAATTGGTCCGGGGAGGAAAAAAAAAAAATAAATCTAATTTTGGATCCTGGAAGGAATTACCATTTCATCCTTGCAGTGAAATTCTAAACAGTTTTTTTTTTTAAATCCCTGCATTGGCATTCCTGTGAATCAACAGCGTGTTTATTCTGAATGGGCACCAAAAAAATGAAATAAAAAAAGAAAACACATTAGAGATCAGATAAAATAAACATTTATAAAATAAAAAAAAGGAGGCTACAAATTTTCACAGCTTTCTCCTGCCAATTTATTATTTCCCTCCATTAAAGCAGATGTAAACCTGATCACCAAAGATACAAAATTAAAATGAATAAAATTGTGCCATTAAAATTTGGTCTGTCGGGCTCCTGATTATTATTATTATACCTGTACTACTTGGTGGATACGGATTGTACAGCTGCAATGTGTAGAAGCTCAGTATATTCACACTATGTATGGGACCACTCTGTTATATATATATATATATATATATAACACTGCATGTCTGTTACATACCATTTTTCTTTTTTGTTCAATAAACATTTTTCCTTAATTAAAAAAAATTATAAAAATTACAATAAAATTATGATTAGTAAAACTACTAAAAAAGGGGAGGTAAACCCAATCGCAAAATATTGTAATTCACAAAATAATTATAATGAAGTGGTTGTAAACCTTTCCATATACCCAGTGAAGTGATTGGCCTCAGGTGATACACAGAGATTAAACGAATCCTCCCACAGAAGTTGTCCAATCAGCTCTCAGAGTTCTCCTCACTGAGCTCTGCAGTAAGGCCCCTTTCACACTGGGGCGAGAGCCGCGGCGACGGTAAAGCAGCGCTATATTTAGCGCTGCTTTACCGTCGTTTTAGCCACGGTAAAAAGGGTTAAAGTCCCCCGCAAAGCGCCGCCGTAGTGGCGCTTTGCAGCGGTATTACCGCGGTGTCCCATTAAAATCAATGGGTAGGAGCGGTATAGGAGCGGTGAATACACCGCTCCAAAGATGCTGCTAGCAGGACTTTTTTTACCGTCCTGCTAGCGCACCGCTCCAGTGTGAAAGCCCGCCGGCTTTCACACTGGAGTGAATGGGGCCGGATTTTTTCAGACTGGGGCCCCTTTCACACTGGGGCGTTTTTCAGGCGCTACAGCGCTAAAAATAGCGCCTGAAAAAATACGGCCCCATTCACTCCAGTGTGAAAGCCGGAGGGTCAAAAAAGTCCTGCTAGCAGCATCTTTGGAGCGGTGAAGGAGTGGTGTATTCACCGCTGTTATACCGCTCCTACCCATTGAAATCAATGGGACACCGCCGCAATACCGGCGGCGCTTTGCGGGGGGTTTTAACCCTTTTTCGGCTACTAGCGGGGGTTAGAACCGCACCGCATACCGCGGCTAAAACGACGGTAAAGCAGCGCTAAATATATCGATGCTTTACCGCCGACGCCGCTCCTTCCCCAGTGTGAAAGGGGCCTAAGTGTAAGTTCAGGTTTCCGACCCCTTTTTTCTGACAGCTCAGGCAAGCTTTATAAATTCTGCATTTTGAACAGGTGTAGAGAAGAGGAGACCGCAGAAGAGCTGCAGTCTTCTCTCCTCTACATCTGTACAAAATGCAGGTGTGTTCCAGGATCACCAGATTGCAGACACAAGGGAATGGGGGAGGACTGGTTAAGTACAGCTACTGATGGATGAAAAACTGAACCACTCAGCAGGTAGGCTTTATACTGTGGTAAACACTTATGCCGCGTACACACGGTCGGAATTTCCGATGGAAACAGTCCGATGGGAGCTTTTCATCGGATTTTCTGACCGTGTGTATGCCCATCTGTCTTTTTCTGTCGGAATTTCCGACGGACTTTGGATTGAGAACCTGTTCTTAATTTTTCCGACGGAAAACCTTTCTATCGGATTTTCCGATCGTGTGTATGCAATTCTGACACGCAAAATTCCGACGCATGCTCGGAAGCATTACACTTCCCTTTAATAGTGCAGTCGAACGTGTTGTATGCCGTGGGGCTATTGACCGTGGAATTTGGTGTGACCGTGTGTAGGCAAGACAGTTTGAGTGAAATTCTGTTGGAATTCCGACAGGAAAACCATCAGAGCTTTTTTCCGACAAGAATTCCGACCGTGTGTACGCGGCCTTAGGCTTGATTCACACCTGAGCGTTTCAAAGTCACATGCTTTTACCATGATTTTGCCATGATTTTGTTCAGGTCACCAATGTAAAAAGCAGAGAAATGCCTGTAGTCTGCCCCAAAGAAGCTCGTGTTCTTTTTTGAGCTTAGGGCATTTTTCAGGTGTTTTGCTTAAGGTGACAAAACATTCAGATGTGAACAGGTGCCATTGAAATGAATGGGACTTTGCTTGTTGGGCATTTTTCAGTCGTTTTATGAGCTGAAAACGCTCAGGTGTTAATGCAGCCTTAAAGGGGAGACTTTTACTTTTTTATTTTTATTAATGTACACCCTTAACAGTTAGTCGGCCGGAAAATAACAGAGTCTGAATTACACAAAACGTATTTATTTCACAGGCAGGGGCAGCTCTTTGTGCACAAACACCACACCCATCACACGATTAAACAGGGGTCCGGGCAAGAAGGGAGTAAGTGCTCTGACAAACGGATGGATGGTGAGAATTTAATCCACCAGCAGACTGTTGTTCACAGCTGGGTATTGTTCAAGGAATGCCTGAAAAGAAAAAAAGAAAGAAGAAGTATAGATTGCAATCACAAAATATATATAACAGAAAAAAAAATTCAAGATTTGGTCCTGCTTAAAAAAAGCTAATGATTGGAATGATTGATAAAAAAGGAGAGTGAAAAAGAGTGCAAAAGGGTAAGAGAGAGCGAAGGGAAAGCGAGCCAACGAGAGTGCAAAAAGGGAGCCAACGAGAGTGCAAAAAGGGAGCCAACGAGAGTGCAAAAAGGGAGCCAACGAGAGTGCAAAAATGGAGCCAACGAGAGTGCAAAAAGGGAGCCAACGAGAGTGCAAAAAGGGAGCCATGGAGAGTGCAAAAATGGAGCCAACGAGAGTGCAAAAAGGGAGCCAACGAGAGTGCAAAAAGGGAGCCAACGAGAGTGCAAAAAGGGAGCCAACGAGAGTGCAAAAGGGAAAGAGCGCCAACGAGAGTGCAAAAGGGAAAAAGCAAGGGAGAGAGAATTTTGTCTTGCCCAAAAAATCTTATTTGGACTGACTGAAAAAAGGAAAGCGAAGGAGAGAGCAAAAGGGAAAGAGAGCCAACGAGAGTGCAAAAGGGAAAGAGCACAAAAGCAAAGAAAGAGAGCAAAAGAGCAAAAGCAAAGAAAGAGAGCAGGAAACAAAGGGAAGAAGGAGCGCGCAAAAGGGAAGAAGGAGCGCGCAAAAGGGAAATAGGAGAGCGCAAAAGGGAAATAGGAGCGAGCAAAGTGAAGGAGCACACAAAGGGAAGAAGGAGTGTGTATAAAAAAAAGGGAAGAAGGAGCATGCAAAAGGGAAAAATAGCAAAGACAACCGAGAAAAGGGAAGGAGAGGGGGGAAGGAGAGGGGGGGGGAAGGAGAGGGGGGGAAGGAGAGGGGGGGAAGGAGAGGGGGGGGAAGGAGAGGGGAGAGAGAGAGAGAGAGAGACCGCGAAAGAGAGAGAGCGAGAGAGAGAGAGAGAGAGAGAGAGAGAGAGCGAAAGAGAGAGAGAGAGAGAGAGAGAGAGAGAGAGAGAGAGAGAGAGAGAGAGCGAGAGAGAGAGAGAGAGAGAGAGAGAGAGAGAGAGAGCGCGAAAGAGAGAGAGAGCGAAAGAGAGAGAGAGCGAAAGAGAGAGAGAGCGAAATACGGGGGGAGAGAAAGAGAGAGCGCGAGAGAGAGAGCGCGAGAGAGAGGGGGAGCGTTTGGTTTTAGTATTTGGTTTTACCCCACCCCCCCCAAAAAAAGGAAAAATAAAAAGCTTATTTGGTCTGACTGAAAAAAAGGAAAGTGCAGAAGAGCGCCAAAAAAGGGAAGGAGAGAGAAAAAAAGAGGAACATAAGGGAAGGAGGGAAATATGTGGGTAAAAAAAAGAAGGAGTGAGAGAGAAATAATGAGAATGACAGACTCAGTCTCAGCTCTCTTTTCGAGCTCTCTCCTCTCTCCTCCCTCCCTCCCGTCTCACTCCTGCTTCTACCCCCTTCTGCTCCTTCCCCACTGCACGCTCTCCTGCACTCTCTCCTCTCGAGCTCTCCGCTGCTCATCTCTCTCGAGCTCTCTTCTCCCTCCTGCTCTCTCTCTCCTTCTCTCCTCTGCTCTGACCTCATCCGCTGAACTCTCGTCTCGCTCTCATCTCGCTTGCCCACCGCTCTCCTGTCGCTCTCGCTCTCCTCTCCTCGCTCATCGGCTCTCCTTCCATCGCTTCCTTCCTGCTCTCATCTCGCCTTTCTCTCTCTCTCTTCGCTCTCTTCCTGCTCTCCCCTCGCTCTCCAGCTTCCTGCTCTCTCAGCTCCACTCTTCTGATCTCTCTCTCGCTCTCATCCTGCTCTCAACATCCGCTCTCCGATCCTGCTCTTCTCTGTCTCTCCTCCTGCTCTCTCGCTCTCTCTCCAGGCACGCCTGCTCCCTCGCTCTCAATCCTGCCCTGCAGTCTCTCGCTTCCTCTCCGTCCTGCTCTCTCGGCTCTCTTATCTCTCCTGCTTCTCTTCGCTCTCCGTCCTGCCTCCTCTCTCTCTCAACGGCTCGCATCTCCTCTCCTCTCTCTCTCGCTCTCTCGCTCTCTCTCTCGCTCTCTCTCTCGCTCTCTCGGCTCTCTCTCTCGCTCTCTCCTGCTCTCGTATTTCTCCTGCGCTCTCGCTCTCTCTCTCGCTCTCTCCTGCTCTCGTATTTCTCCTGCACTCTCGCTCTCTCTCTCGCTCTCTCGCGCTTTTGCTCTTTCTCGCTTGCTTTCTTTCTTTCTTACCAGGAACCCCGAATGTGTCATCCTGCATTGTTATGATGCTATCAAATGGTTTAGATCATTTTAGGAGTTGTATTTAAACATCTGTTTTGTTTTTTTCCTAAACTCAGGCTGATTCACAGCTCCAGAGCCTTAATAAGAGATTTAAATGCATGATGTGCCGCTGCATATTCTCTATGCATATCGCAGTCACTTCTACCTCTGCAATTAAATCATTGTTTAACCTTTCTGACAATTCCAGCCCTTGTCTTACCGATCTTACAGACTTGGCCCGAGTGTTTGACATATCTCAGCTTTGTCCCATTAATATCCCCCTATTAGTCGGTATGACCTCAGTGCCCTGTGCTAGGAGGGTGACCCCTCGTCCTCCATACCCCTCTCCTGTATATCTGGGGTCGTGATCGGTTAGTGTACATTCACATTATTGTGTATTCAAGCATCTCTTTGCATGTGTGACTCTATTGGGTCGTGTGTATGAGCACTAATTGTGTGCTTGCTGTGGCCTCATTGGCTGTTGCCATGGCAACCTACACTGGCCTTGAAGTCAATGGGTAGTTGCTGTGGAAACAGCAGACATCAGTGGGTTAGACTAGTGGTTGCTATGGTGAAACTGAGACATCTCTAATGAGCAAATATTATAATGGTTACCATGGTAACATGAGCCCACCCCCCCCACTTGTCTTGTAGTCTGTTATGCCTGTGTGTGAGCGTTCTCTGGTCCTTGTCCTGTTTCTTCCTCACCTAACGATGCTCCCTGGCATGTCGAATGTATATGTCAGGGGCACAAAAATGTCATAAACGTTAACACATTCTAGGCTTAGTCCACCTGTGGAACTACAGATCCCATCATTCCTTGGCAGAAAAAAAATGGTGCATGCTGGGACTTGTAGTTTCACTCACTGAAATGGAGCCACCACCTGCCTGAGATGGCCGGGCTGCATATCGCCCCCTGTAATCCTCCATTACCTCAGAGCAGAATCCGAATACAGAATGAGCAATAACAGAATGCAGTCATCCTCCTCAAGGACGATCGTAACTGTGATCGTTTTATTTATGTTTATATGGGCTGACAAAGCTGTGCACACCATAATGTATATGTACCACTGACAGAGACCCTCGTGGTACCAGGCCCCATATTGTGTTCAAAATACAACAATACAAGTATCCCAAATGTTTGCTTTCATTTATCTATACTGCGTAGAGAGCTAAGAGTGGTTTGCTTTCTGTTGAATGGAGAACATCGATGTTCTTGTATTATGTTCTTATACAAGAAGTTTAATGTTCCTCACCTCCCTTTCTCCTTCTGTCATTCTCATTATTTCTCTCTCACTCTTCTTTTTTTTACCCACATATTTCCCTCCTTCCCTTATGTTCCTCTTTTTTTTTCTCTCTCCTTCCCTTTTTGGCGCTCTTCTGCACTTTCCTTTTCTTCAGTTAGACCAAATAAGCTTTTTATTTTTCCTTTCTTTGGGGGGGGGGGGGGGGGGGTAAAACCAAATTCTCTCTCTCTCTCTCTCGCGCTCTCTCTCGCTCTCTCTCGCTCTCTCACCGCTCTCTCTCTCGCTCTCTCTCGCTCTCTCTCTCGCTCTCATCCTCGCTCTCTCTCTCGCTCTCTCTCTCGCTCTCTCTCGCACTCTCTCTCTCGCTCTCTCTCGCTCTCTCTCTCTCTCTCTCCTTCCCCTCTCCTTCCCTTTTCTCTTCTATTTTTCCCTTTTGCATGCTCCTTCTTTCCTTTTTATACACACTCCTTCTTCCCTTTGTGTGCTCCTTCACTTTGCTCGCTCCTATTTCCCTTTTGCGCTCTCCTATTTCCCTTTTGCGCTCTCCTATTTCCCTTTTGCGCTCTCCTATTTCCCTTTTGCGCTCTCCTATTTCCCTTTTGCGCTCTCCTATTTCCCTTTTGCGCTCTCCTATTTCCCTTTTGCGCGCTCCTATTTCCCTTTTGCACGCTCCTTCTTCCCTTTGTTTCCTGCTCTCTTTCTTTGCTTTTGCTCTTTTGCTCTCTTTCTTTGCTTTTGCTCTTTTGCTCTCTTTCTTTGCTTTTGCTCTATTTCTTTGCTTTTGTGCTCTCTTTCCCTTTTGCACTCTCGTTGGCTCGCTTTCCCTTTTGCTCTCTCCTTAGCTTTCCTTTTTTCAGTCAGTCCAAATAAGATTTTTTGGGCAAGACAAAATTCTCTCTCCCTTGCTCTTTCCCTTTTGCACTCTCGTTGGCGCTCTTTCCATTTTGCACTCTCGTTGGCGCTCTTTCCATTTTGCACTCTCGTTAGGCCCCCGCCTCTTTTTCCAGTTTTGCACCATCCTCTCAGTTGCGCGCTTTCCCCTTTTAATACCCATTTTGGCCAAACTTCCCGTTCTCTCCCTTTTTTGCACTCCTTCGACTGGCTTCCCTTATTTTTTTTTGCACTCACCGTCGTATTTGGCTCCCTTATTTTTTTTTTTTTTTTTTTTATTTTTTTTTTTTTTTTTTTTTTTTTTGTTGGCACTCGGCGTTGGCTCCCTTTTTTTTTTTTTTTTTTTTTTGCAAAAACTCTCGTTTTGGCTCCCTTTTTTTTTTTTGCACGTTCGCCCCGGGTCACCCTTCGTTTGCCTCGCTTTTTCCCCCCCATTCCCCCATTTTTTTTTTTTATATATTTGCGGCCACTCCTCGTTGGCTTCGCTTTCCCCCCCTCCCCATCGCGTCACGCTCCTTAAAAAAAAAAATTAAAATGACACTCCCGGCCTCCCCACTCGCGTCTCTCTCTCTTCTCGCTTTCCTCTTATTAATACCTTAATAATAGTAACCTTACAACCTAACTTATGATAACCCCTTTTTGCCAAACCGATCTTTTTTTTTCACTCCTCTCCTTTTTTAATCAAATCATTTCCAGAAAATTAAGCTCTTTTTTTTAATTATAAGCAGAGACCCCAAAATCTTGAAATTTTTTTTTTTTTTTTTTCTGTATATATATAATATTCTTGTGTGATTGCAAAATCTATACTTCCATCTTTAATGTTTTCATTTTTTTTTCTTTTTTTCTTTTCAAACACAAAAACAAAAACACAAGGCAGTTCCTTTGAACAATACCCAGCTGTGAAACAACAGTCGTGCTGGTGATTAAAATTTCTCACCATCCATACCGATTGTCAGAGCACTTTCTCTACTCACACTTCTTTCTTGCCCGGTACCCCTGTTTAAAATAATCGTGTGATGGGTGTGGTGTTATGTGCACAAAGAGCTTGCCCCTGCCCTGTGAAAATTAAAATACTTTTTGTGGTAATTCAGCAGACTCTGTTATTGTTTCCCGGTCGGACTAACTGTTAAAGGGGTGTATGATTAAAAAAAAAAAAAAAAATCTAATCTCTCCTCCCCCTTAAAGCTGCAATCAACACCTGAGCATTTATCCCAGCTCATAAAATTCAGCTCATGAAAAATGCCACAACAAGAAAGCAAAATCCCATTCATTTCACAAATGGCACCTGTTATCAACGATCTTGAATGAATTTGTCACCTTTAAGCAAAACACCTAATAAAAATGCCCTAATGCTCAAGAAAGAAACATGAGCTATCTTTGGGGCAGACTACAAAAAAGGGCAATTATTTTTTTCTTTCTCTCTCTTCCCCCCCCCCCCCTTCCCTCTGCTTTTACATTGTGACCTGAAACATAAATCACGGCAAAATCATGGTAAAAGCATGTGGACTTTTTGAAACGCATCGAGGTGTGAAATGCAGCCTATATGCCAGCCAAATATGTTCCGAACATGTTCGTACGGAATTTTGCCGTGTCGGAATTGCAATACTACAGCGATCGTAAAATCCGATAGAAAGGTTTTCCGTCAGAAAAATTAGGAACAGGACTCTCAACCCCCAATCGGAAATTTCCTTTCCGAACAGAAAAAAGACCTGACTGGGCATACACAACCCCGTGGTTGGTAAAAAAATCTGATGAAAAGAAGGCTCCCCATCGGACTGTTTCCATCAGAAATTCCAACCGGTGGGTGTACAGCCGCCTAAGGGTTTACCACAGTGGTAAAGCCTACCATGCTGATCTAGTTCAGTATTTGCATCCATCAGTGAAGCTTGAACCAGTCCCTCTCCCCCCCATTCCCTTGTGGTCTAGCAATCAGGTGATCCTGGAACAAACCACCTAAACACCCGCATTTTGTACAGATGTAGAGGAGAGAAGACTGCAAAGCTCTTCTCGCGGTCTCCTCTTCTCCTACACCTGTTCAAAATGCGGAATTTATAAAGCTCTTGCCTGAGCTGTATCAGAAACAAAGGGGTTGGAAAAACCTGAACTTACAACTTAGGCCCTTTTTCGTCCACACTGGGGGGCGGGTGGTGGGGGGGGGCGGGAGCGGCAATCGGCGGTAGACAAGCAGAGACGGTATAATTTAGTCGCCTGTTTTACTCGTCGTTTAAAGCCGCGTATTGTATTTTAATGATTCGGCCCGTCTTAGCGTGTGCGGTAATTAACCGCCCACTGACGGCCGTAAAAAAAGGGTAAAAAACCCCCTGCTTTATGCAGCGGTACTTTTGCTGCTGTATTAATTACCAAAACCGCGGTGTCCCATTTGAGGGTTTCACATGGGTAGGGAGTGGGTAAATACAAGAGCGGTGAAAAACCACACTTTTTTATTAAAACCGTCCAAGCTATCGCGCTAACCGATCCATGTGTGAAAGCCCATCCGCTGAGTGAATGTGGCCATGGATAATTTTCCATGGGCCGCAGTACATGAGCGCAAATTTTAGCGCTGTAGCGCCAGAAAAACGCCCCAGCAGTGAAAAGGGGCCTTACTAATGCAGTAGCTTCAGTGGAGGAGAACTCTGAGAGCTGGATTGTGACAACTTATGTGGATGAGGATTTGATTTAATCTCTGTGTATCACCTGAGGCCATTCAACATCACTGTGTATATGTAAAGGTTTACAACCACTTCCTTCCATATAAAATTATTTTTGTGAATTACCACATAATTTTTGCGATTTGGTTACCCGTCCCCTTTTTTATAGGTAGTAATTTTTATTAATCTTAAATTTTATTGTAATATTTACAATTTTTTTTTTTTAAAATATAAGGAGAACAATTTTATTGAACAAAAAAAGCAAAAATGGCATGTACATAAGAACATGGCAAAAAGCGTTATATATATATATATATTATATAGTAACAGAGTGGTCCCAGTGCCCGTCTTTAATTTTAAAAAATAATGATTGGATACCCTGGGCAAAACTTTTCTGTGGGCCCCCCCCCCCCCCCACCATGCAGTTTATTGCTCTCCCACCCTGTCTCTGAGACAACAATAAATAGCAGCTAGACTCAAAAAAAAATCAAGTTTACTGAACTCAGATCAGCGCAGCTATTGCGATTGGTTGCCAGAGGTAATCATTATAAAACCGCACACTGACTGGTATGCTATATGTTACAGAACACTTTAAACAGCCTCACTGGATTAAGGTGTTGCTAGAGGTTACAGCACAATATTTACTGCTTGTTGATGTTGGTTGCTTAGAGATATACTGTGGATATGACCCTCATTGGGGCAATGAATATTAACATAAACAATT
>CM053031.1:25229751-25250889 GCA_028564925.1 Lithobates sylvaticus
TTTGGGAGCCTAGCCGCGTACGGGGCCCCGAAACCCAAGCACCGCCTTCAGGATTTCTAAGGGTGCAAATTTTTGATTTCACTCCTCACTACCTATCACCGTTTCGAAGGCCATAAAATGCCAAAATAGCACAAAACCCCCCCAAATGACCCCATTTTGGAAAGTAGACACCCCAAGCTATTTGTTGAGAGGCATGGTGAGTATTTTACAGCTCTCATTTGTTTTTGAAAATGAAGAAAGTAAAGAAAAAAACATTTTTTTTTTCTTTTTTTCAATTTTCAAAACTTTGTGACAAAAAGTGAGATCTGCAAAATACTCACAATACCTCTCAGCAAATAGCTTGGGGTGTCTACTTTCCAAAATGGGGTCATTTTGGGGGGTTTTATGCCATCTGGGCATTCCATGGCCTCCGAAACTGTGATTGGCAGTGAGAAGTGAAATAAAAAAATTACACCCTTAGAAAGCCTGAAGGCGGTGATTGGTTTTTGGGGTTCCGTACGCAGCTAGGCTCCCAAAAAGTCCCACACATGTGGTATCCCCGTACTCAGGAGAAGCAACAGAATGTATTTTGGGGTGTATTTCCACATATGCCCATGACATGTTTGAGCAATATATCATTTAGTGACAACTTTTTGTAAAAAAAATATATATTTTTTTTTTTTTTTTCATTATTCAATCTCTTGGGACAAAAAAAAAAAATATTTAATGGGCTCAACATTGCTCTCATCAAATAGCTTGGGGTGTCTACTTTCCAAAATGGGGTCATTTGGGGGGGGTTTTGAACTGTCCTGGCATTTTATGCACAACATTTAGAAGCCTATGTCACACGTCACCCACTCTTCTAACCACTTGTAGACAAAGCCCTTTCTGACACTTTTTGTTTACATGAAAACATATTTTTTTTTTGCAAGAAAATTACGTTGAACCCCCAAACACTATATATAATGTTAAAGCAAAGGCCCTACAGATTAAAATGGTGGGTGTTGCATTTTTTTTTCCACACAGTATTTGCGCAGCGATTTTTCAAACGCATTTTTTGTGGAAAAAATACACTTTTTTTTATTTTAATGCACTAAAACACACTATATTGCTCAAATTTTTGATGAAATAAAAAATATGATCTTAGGCCGAGTACATGGATACCAAACACGACATGCTTTAAAATTGCGCACAAACACGCAGTGGCGACAAACTACATACATTTTTAAAAGCCTTTAAAAGCCTTTACATGATACCACATTAGATTCACGGAGGAGGTCTACTGCTAAAATTACTGCCCTCGATCTGACCTTCGCGGTGATACCTCACATGCATGGTGCAATTGCTGTTTACATGTGATGCCAGACCAACGCTTGTGTACGCCTTTGCGCAAGAGAAGGGGGGGCAGGGGTGCTTTTTTTTTTTTTTTTTTTTTTTTTTTTTTTTTTTTTTTTTTTTGGTTTTTTTTTTTATTTTTAAACTGTTCCTTGCATTTTTTTTCTTTTTTATGATTTTTATTGTTATCTCAGGGAATGTAAATATCCCTATGATAGCAATAGGCAGTGACAGGTACTCTTTTTTTGAAAAAATTGGGGTCTATTAGACCCTAGATCTTTCCTCTGCCCTCAAAGCATCTGACCACACCAAGATCGGTGTGATAAAACGCTTTCCCAATTTCCCAATGGCGCGGTTTATATCCGGGAGGGGGGACATTCCCTCCCACTGCTTGTAAAAGCAGTCTAGAGGCTAATTACCCGCTAGAATTGCTTTTACATGAAAGCCGATCACTGGCTGAAAAGAATGATACCAAGATGATACCTAAACCTGCAGGCATCATTCTGGTATAACCATTCAAAGTCCAGCAACATACTGGACATATATTGTAATCTTTTTTTTTTCATGCAGCCTCTTGGCTGAACGAAAAAAAGAGATTGATTGGTGGGTATGCCCACCATTAGAATACCTCCCTTCATCCACCCACTTCTAATGATGGGCATACATGCACCATTTATATATGCCGATGCATGGGGGCATCCTCCCGCAAAAGTTATGCCGTGTACACACGGTCGGAATTTCGACCGTATGTACGTGGCATTAGGAGCCAATCGCTCCTCCCCCCCCCCTGCTGCCCCCATGCTTCGGCATATATGCTCTTTTTTTTAACTGTGGTGGTGAAATCACCTCCTACAGCGTTGGAGTCGCGGCTTTATGTATCGTGGGAGCAAACGCTGTTGCTGTCAAGATAAATAAATCCGCGTTGCAACTGAATGGCGCACCTGAAAACAAAAAAATGCTTAACACTAAAACACAGTAAACAAAATTACATACCTGAAAAGCAAGCATGATAAAACATGATAAAACATAATAAAACATTGCAGAATAGAATGGAGTAAAAAAAGAGCAACAATAGAGAGAGAATAGAGTGAGAGAGAGAGAGAACAATAAAACGACAACTATTTTATTTTTTTTTTTATTTTTTTGAGATTCACAGGTAAAAAAGCTCCTGACTGAAGCGACTGAATCAAAACGCTACCACAAAAAAAATGTTAGCGATCGCAGGGATCAGGCCTGACTCTGCGAACGCTGCAGTTATGTGTGCTTAGTGTTTTGTAAGTGACAGTGATCGATCGATACTGCACTTGGGTGGGCTGGGCTGGGCGGAGGGGGAAACGCAGGTGCTAGCAGGTATCTGGGCTGATCCCGCTAACAATGCGGTTTTTTTTGGAACCCTAAACTGCTGGGACGCTAGTATAGATCTGATCAGATCAGATATTGATCTGTTCAGATACTGTGCCACTAAGGGAGGTGTATGCTTTGCGCGTGGGTGTTTGCGGTACTGGCACTAACCTGGGGCGACGCAGACCTTATTAGACCCTAAAACCTAATTGATATCACCCGCCGGGCGATCAGGGGGTTAAACCGTTATTGGGTAATAAATGGCGGGTGCCCTGACAGTATAAAAAAACAAGCTAACTAACCAGCGTCACCCGTAACAGTAATACAAAAAAAAACTGGTTACCTAGCGACACTAATGCAGCGATCAGAAAAACGATCGCTTAGTGACACTGGCAAAAGGGGGTGAAAGGGTTAACTAGGGGCAATCAGGGGGTTAAAACCTTTATTAGGTAATATATGGGGGTACCTGACGCTATATAAAAACCTGACGGGGAACCTAAATAACGAAATAACTAACTGGCTAACCAGCGTCACCAGTGACAGTTATACTGTGATCACTGGTGAAAGGGTTAACTCTAGGGGCAATCAAGGGGTTAAAACCTTTATTTAGGTTGTAATATGGGGGTACCTGACCTATAAACCTATTTATGAACCTATATAAACATGGCGGTTACCTAAAAAAAAAAAATGGTTACCTAGCGACAGCAGTGACACTAATACAGCGATCAGAAAAACGATCGCTTAGTGACACTGGCAAAAGGGGGTGAAAGGGTTACCTGGGGGGCAATCAAGGGGTTAAACCTTTATTAGGGGGGGGTAGGGGGCTACCTTGGACCTAAAACTAACTGCACTGACAGTTATTACAGTCACACTGACACTAAATGCAGTGATCAGTAAAAAAATGATCACTGCAATTAGTGACACTGTGACTGGGGGGGGGGGGGGGGGGGTGATCTGGGGGGTGATCTGGGGGTGACAGGGGGGTGTTTTGTGTGCCTATGTGTACTGGTGTCAGTGTACTGTTGGTGCACTAACCTGTACATGTTGACAGCTCGGCGTTCCGGTCACATAGACCGGCGCACCGAGCGTGACATCACTTCCTCTGCCTGTGTTTTGATTGACACAGACAGAGGAAGCATCTGATTCGCCAGGAGCGATCGCGAGGGGGTGGCCAGAAACCACTGGCCGTCCCCTCATCCCGGATCGCTCCTGAAGCGATCCCAACCGTCCCCGCCGGCCGGGGGGGGGTCCGATCGGACCCCCCAACCGCCTGAAGAATGGCACGTACAGGTACGTGCTTCTGCCTGTACGTGCCATTCTGCCGACGTATATGTACATGGGGCGGTCGGGAAGTGGTTAACAAAAGTATGTCTTCAATAAAGCGGAACTTCACTCTCTCAACCAACATGGACATTTAATCCTCACGTTGCTAGCATTAGTAAATACATAGGAAGGTATATTATATTTACTTGTTTTAAACTTTTTTTTTACATTTCTTGAGTTACTTCCTGGTTTCTAGACCTAGGCCAACATGATGTCATACATCCCAGGAGTCTTCATTGGAGGAGGAGTTTTCTCAGTTTAGCTTGCCCTCCTGCCTGCATGCCTGAGCCAAGAGCAGGTGGATAACCAGGAAAGCTGTCATTTACCACTGTGTATACGCCCACATGTGTGACTTCATAGTCACATAGGCTGCTTAGGGTTGCCACCTGTCTGGGATTCACCCGGACTGTTCGGGTTTTGAATCCTGTGTCCGTATTTCAGACCGCCTGAAACCTGGACACATTATTCAGACCCAGGGGCGTACCAATAGGGGGGCAGGGGGTGTGGTCCGCCCCCGGTACCAGTGTCAGTGGCCGAGTGACTTCGCTATGGGGTTGCACTCCGCACCCGAGGCGGGTGACACCGTCTGATCATCCCAAGGGCATCCCTGCTGACTCTGGTTGCTCGTTTTCACTTTAGTTGGTTTTCTAGAACACTCCCCAGCGCCGATTGACAAATTTGTGCAATACAATATTCTTGAAAATATGAAAAAAATTGTGGGTGTTTTTCTATTTAACAGTTGGGGGGGGGGGGGGTGTCAGATGTAGGATCCACCCCGGGTACCAAACGCTCTAGGTACGCCCCTGTTCAGACCGGACTATGGCTTCCCAGTAGGGTTACTATCTGCAGTTGTCTAAGCCGAGAGTGTCTTTTACACTCTTTCACACTGCCCAATCCCAACACTAACAATGCCCCCAACACTGACGAGAGAGGAGAGAGGGCTCGTCCTGCTCCCCTTCCTCCCACCCCTCTGCGTCTGCCCTCACTCCAATCCCCGGCAATGTGCTTCAGAAAAGGGAAGTGGGGGCGGGAAATTTGAAATTTGAAGTCCAGCTGGATGAGAGGTGCTGACTGCCAAGGGGTGAGTGAGCTCACCATCCATCTCTGTCTGTGACTGGATTATCCCCCCTCCCCCTTCTCTCTCCTTCCTCTGAGTGAGTACACAAAGGTAAATCAGGGTTCTCAGAGCACCCCTTACATCAGAGTTTCACTTTAGAACAGAGGCCACAGTGTTCCTCCATACATCAGAGTCCTCACCGTACATCAGAGTCCCCAGAGTTCTCCCTTACATCAGAGTCTTATGCCCCATACACACGGTCGGAAATTCCGACCACAAAATCCGTCGGATTTTTTCAGACGGATTTTGTCCGACACTGGTGTTGCATACACACGGTCGGACAAAGTTGTCGGAAAATCCGATCATTCTAAAGGGGGGGGTTTGTTGCGTACGACGGAACTACGTAGAGGCTAGTAGCCAATAGCTTTGGTCTCGTAATTTGATCTGAGCATGCGTGGCACTTTGTCCGTCGGAATTCGCTACACACGATTGAAAAAAGTCCGATCCGACTTTGTTGTCGGAAAATTTGAGAGCAGGATCTCAAATATTTTCCGACGGAAATTCTGATGGAAAAAGTCCGATGGCGCCCACACACGGTCGGATTTTCCGACAACATGGTCCGATAGGACATTTTCCTTCGGAAATTCCGACCGTGTGTACGGGGCATTACAGTGTAAGGGTACCCTGCAAGTTCAGATATAAAGGGGGAACTCGGCGGATTGAGATGTAAAAGGGGAATTCTTTGAGTTCAGATGTAAAGGGGAACTCTGCAGGTTCAGAGGTAAAAGGGGAACTCTGGATTCAGATATAAAAGGGAAACTCTGTGGACTCTTATATAAATCAATTAATCGCAAAATATATATATATATATATATATATATATATATAGTTTATACTATAAAAAATTGCTGTGTACCGCTAAAGTGTTCGGGTTTAACTTGAAGAAAAGGTGGCAACCCTAGGGCTGCTCAGATGTGAAAGGGAGGAAATGCTCAGCATAGAAACTCGCTGAAAACTGAGCATGTGCAGAGTTGCCACAATAGCTGCAAAATCCCCTAGCTGAATCGGGGACATGGACAGAAGGGGGAGATAGAGAGCAGCAGGATCAACCAGGTTTTTTTTGCAGAATTCAGAAAAGAAATCTCATAGTGATTCATACGATTGAGTATGAAGAGAATGTAATACACCATTTATTGATCGTTTTTTATGATGTGGGTTTAGTGACATTTAAAGCATACAGTGTTAATTTCAGTGCTGTCTGTGATGACCAGATGCTCTGAGAGCAATAAATCTATACTACTAAAGCAGCTAAACAAACTCTCCTTACTGCATAGTATACAATCCACGGGAATCTGTGACTAGTGGCTACAATCCTGAAGTCTCTCCCTGCAGGTCTAATGTCACCTCTCTTTTGGAATGTCTCGGGGAATGAGTGCCAGCAGAAAGCTCTGCAGTCTTTAATAATACAGGACTGGATGTGTGTTCTCTCTACATGCACACAGATCTTCTATGTTTTAATTTGCCTCAAGAGCCCCCCATAGCAGCCGCACGGGCCGCAAGGCTATTTGTTGTGCCGCTGACTCGACATATGTAGAATAAAGACTGGCCACACATTGTTAGAATTCACTGGACAGCAAAGATTTTGCTTTCTGAAATCTTTTTGGTGTATCTTATGCCGCGTACACACGATCGGAATTCTCGTCGGAAAAAGCTCTGATGGTTTTCCTGAAGGAATTCCGCTCAAACTGTCTTGCCTACACACGGTCACACCAAATTCCGACCGTCAAGAACGCGGTGACGTACAACACTACAACGAGCCGAGTTCAATGCTTCTGAGCATGTGTCTAATTGTTTCCGAGCATGCGTAGGAATTTTGCGCATCGGAATTGCTACAGACGATCGTAATTTCCGATAGAAACCTTTTCCGTCGGAAAAATTGAGAACATGCTCTCAATTTTTTGCTGTCAGAAATTCGGCCAGTTCTGTGAAGCCTTCAGATGTTTGTTAGAGAACCTTAGGGAACAAACAGCATAATGAAGGCTAAGGAGAACTCCAACAGGCCAGGGATAAAGTTGTGGAGAAGTTTAAAGCAGGGTTAGGTTTTAAAAAAAATCTCCCAAGCTTTGAACATCTCACGGAGCTCTGTTCAATCCATCATCTGAAAATGGAAAGAGTATGGCACAACTGCAAACCTACCAAGACATGGCCGTCCACCTAAACTGACTGGCCGGGCAAGGAGAGCATTAATCAGAGAAGAGCCAAGAGACCCATGGTAACTCTGGAGGAGCTGCAGAGATCCACAGCTCAGGGGGGAGAATCTGTCCACAGGACAAATATTAGTCGTGCCCTACACAAATCTGGTCTTTATGGAAGAGTGACAAGAAGAAAGACATTTCTGAAAGAAATTAATAAGAAGTCCTGTTTGCAGTTTGTGAGAAGCCTTGTGGGGGACACAGCAAACATGTGGAAGAAGGTGATCTGGTCAGATGAGACCAAAATGTAACTTTTTGCCTCAAAGCAAAACGCTCTGTGTGGTGGAAATTAACACTGCACATCACCCTGAACACACCATCCCCACCGTGAAACATGGTGGTGGCAGCATCATGTTGTGGGGATGCTTTTCTTCAGCAGGGACAGGGAAGCTGGTCAGAGTTGATGGGAAGATGGATGGAGCCAAATACAGGGCAATCTTAGAAGAAAACCTGTTAGAGTCTGTAAAAGACTTGAGACTGGGGCGGAGGTTCACCTTCCAGCAGGACAACAACCCGAAACATACAGCCAGAGCTACAATGGAATGGTTTAGATCAAAGCATATTCATGTGTTAGAATGGCCCAGTCAAAGTCCAGACCTAAATCTAATTAAGAATCTGTGGCAAGACTTGAAAATTGCTGTTCAGACGCTCTCCATCCAATCTGACAGAGCTTGAGCTATTTTGCAAAGAAGAATGGACAAAAATGTCCCTCTGTAGATGTGCAAAGCTGGTAGAGACATCCCCAAAAAGACTTGCAGCTGTAATTGCAGTGAAAGTAGGTTCTACAAAGTATTGACTCCGGGGGGCGCTATACAAATGCCCCCCACACTTTTCACATATTTATTTGTAAAGAGAAGTTTAAACCCATTTATCATTTTCCTTCCACTTCACAATTATGTGCCACTTTGTGTTGGTCTATCACATAAACTCCCAATAAAATACATTTAACTTTTTTGGTTGTAACATGACAAAATGTGGAAAATTTCAAGGGGGGGGGGGGGGGGGTGTGAATACTTTTTCAAGGCACTGTACATATTGCAGATGAGAAGTGGTTAAAGAAAATGCTTTAATAATCAACCTAAAACTCGATTACTGAACACACACCATATTTTCACTTTAAGACCCCTTTCACACCACACCGCCCATAGCGTCGGCGGTAAAACCGTCGGTTTTACCGTCGGATTTGCGGCGCATTTCGGCCGCTAGCAGGGCGATTTTACCCCCCCGCTAGTGGCCGAGAAAGGGTTAAAACCCCCTGCAATACGTCGCAATATCGGCGTTTTGCCGGCGGAATTACAGCGCTGCCCCATTGATTTCAATGGGGAGCAGCGGTGGAGGAGCGGTAAACACACCGTTCCTTCACTGCTCCAAAGAAGCTGCTGGCAGGACTTTTCCTGACGTCCTGCCAGCGCACCGCTGCAGTGTGAAAGCCCTCGGGCTTTCACACTGCAGACAATTGTGCAGCTGTTTTAGGGCGGATTGCAGGCGCCATTTCTAACGCTATGGCGCCTGCAAAACACCCTTGGTGTGAAAGGGGTCTTATGGAAGCAAATTCTCTTTGGCTCATGACAATGTCCCTTCACCTCTTGGATCTTCCACTTGACCAGCCTTGTATCTCTGGTTGTTTTCTTCTTCTTGCATCCTGCCACCCAAGTGACAGCACCAGATCATCCCTGTAGTGCCCTCACTGCTTGAAAGTCCATGAGTAGACAGTGACCACAACCCAACGATGCCGGTTAGGCCTAGAACAGAACATTAAGTTCCTAGAGTCAATCCAGGTTTCACTAATCGGCAATCGTGTTTGCAGCTTCTGTGCTGGAGTTTAGAGGGCAAAAGGGCCAGGCAGATGGCCAGGGCATGACGTCCCTGGCAGGTTTCGAGTCTGGTGGCTTGGACCAGGCGGCCTGAGATCTTTATTTAGATTTTGTGTGTTTGTTCTTTGAGGAGGTACATTCGCATTCCTACACCCAAACATGGAGGATTTGGCCCTGGTGCAGGAGCTAAGCTGCTCGCCTTGTGTATATGTAGTGTCCCAGCTGTCCCTCCCTGGTTTACAAAAAAAATAAATAAATAACTGCTGGCTTTGAAGTTTTGTCTTGGTAGACGTTGTCATTTAAGCAGCGAGGAAATAATGGCGCGGATTTAAAATAACTTGTTTACATCAGCCTTGGCAACTAATACCCAAACCTTCTTTATTCCTCTGGCCTACACTGGATACATGGCAGCTGTAATCTGAATGGTTACTGCAGGCGATATAAACACTTTATGTAAACCCTAGCAGAAAACTTCCCCTTATTTTCTTCTTTTTGGTCTGTTAAATATTTAGTTAAAGGCATTTTGTTACATCTCTTCGTTGAGTGCAAACAAAAATCCTGTTGATCCTGACAGAAATCTTGAGAGCTCAGACAATCTGCTTATGTTATGCACTGTTAGGGGGCGCTGTTTCTTCTGTGGACTGCACCAAAGACCCCCCCCCCACACACACACACACATCTACTATGTTATGGAGATGATAAAAGGAAGAGGTGTTCTGTAGCAGGGCCGGGACAAGGGGTGGGCAGGAGGGGTGGCTGCCCCTGGCGCAATGGTTTATTGCAGGGGTGGGGGGCACCCTGACCCTAACCCTAAGGGAAAGGGGGGGTGCAGTTTGGCATCTTTGCCCTGGGCGCCGGATGACCTTGTCCCGGCACTGTTCTATAGACTTGGCACGACCCCCTTTAAACGTATGCAAAATCTCAAGGCACCCCAGTCTAAAATGTAAAAAACTCAAATGTTACTTTTCAATGGGAAACCTGAACCTGGGACAAGGCACACAACCGCCTTCACATCAGAAGCCCCCCCCTCACATCACAGTCCCCTCCTTCACATCAGAGGCCTTCCATCATATCAGAGATCCCCATCCTCTCAGAGGTCCTTCCATCACATCAGAATCTCCCCTTCACATCAGAGGCCTTCCATCATATCAGAGATCCCCATCATCTCAGAGGTCCTCCCATCACATCAGAGTCTCCCCTTCACACCAGAGGCCTTCCATCATATCAGAGATCCCCATCATCTCAGAGGTCCTCCCATCACATCAGAGTCTCCCCTTCACATCAGAGGCCTTCCATCATATCAGGGATCCCCATCATCTCAGAGGTCCTTCCATCACATCAGAGTCTCCCCTTCACACCAGAGGCCTTCCATCACATCAGAGATCCCCATCATCTCAGAGGTCCTCCCATCGCATTCAGGAGCCCCCATAAAATCAAAGACTCCCCCCCTCCCATACATCAGAAACCCCTATACTTTAGTGTACTGCTCTGGGGGGGGGGGGGGGGGCAGAGAGCTGGAGCATTGTGTATAAAGGCATGTAAAATTCATGTTAGCGGTACGCAGGATTTAAAATTGTGAGTTTAGTGGTCCATGTGTCCGAAAGATTGGGGACCATTATTATAAAGGATGTGATGTACAAAATGTGCCTTTTGAGAATAGCCCAGGATAGGATATACTGTGTATATATATATATATATATATATATATATATATATATATATATATATATATATATACAGGTGCATCTCATAAAATTAGAATATCATCAAATAGTTAATTTGTTTCAGTAATTCAATTAAAAAAGTGAAACTCGTATATTTTATATAGATGCGTTACACACAGAGTTATATATTTCAAGCATTTCTTTCTTTTAGTTTTGATGATTATAGTTTACAGCAATGAAAACCCAAAATTCAGTATCTCAGAAAATTTGAATATTAATACAGAAATGTTGGCTTACTGAAAAGTAGTCCATGTACAGTATTGTATGCACTATACCAATACTTGGTCGGGGCTCCTTTTGCATGAATTACGGCATCAATGCGGCGTGGCATGGAGGCGATCAGCCTGTGGCCCTGCTGAGGTGTTATGGAAGCCCAGGTTGTTTTTTATAGCGGCCTTCTGCTCGTCTGCATTGTTGGGTCTGGTGTCTCTCATCTTCCTCTTGACAATACCCCACAGATTCTCTATGGCAAGGGGTCTCCAAACTGCGGTCCGAGGGCCAGATGTGGCCCTTTGCTAGCCTTTATCTGGCCCTTGGGGCACAATGTCCCCCACTGATATGATGCACTATTCCTCCCACTGACACCAACAATGGGGCAGTATTTCTTCCACCGATACCAATGATGGGATACTATTCCTCCTACTAATAGGGGGAATACTCCTCCTTCTATTGACCACCAACCCTGTGGCCATATTTATTCTCACTGATGCTAGTCCCGGGACATTTTCTGCCCCTGCTGGCCACAATCCAACCCTCCTGAAGCCTGGAAGACAATATAGTGGCCCTTTGTTTGAAAGGTTTGGAGATCCCCTGCTCTATGGGGTTTAGGTCAGGCAAGTTTTCTGGCCAATCAAGCACAGGGATATACCATGATCATTAAACCAGGTATTGGTACTTTTGGCAGTTTGGGCAGGTGCCAAGTCCTGCTGAAAAATGAAAGCGACATCTCCATAAAGCTGGTCAGCAGAGGGAAGCATGAAGTGCTCTAGAATTTCCTGGTAGCTGCGCTGACTTTGGACTTGATAAAACACAGAGGACCAACACCAGCAGATGACATGGCTCCCCAAAATCATCACTGACTGTTGAAAATGTTGCATTGTATTTGGAAATCAAGGTCCCAGAGTCTGGAGGAAGAGTGGGGAGGTGCAGAATCCAAGTTGCATGAGGTCCACTGTGAAGTTTCCACAGTCAGTGATGATTTGGGGAGCCATGTCATCTCCTGGTGTTGGTCCTCTGTGTTTTATCAAGTCCAAAGTCAGCGCAGCTCTACCAGGAAATTCTAGGGCACTTCATGCTTCCCTCTGCTGACCAGCTTTATGGAGATGTCGATTTCATTTTCCAGCAGGACTTGGCACCTGCCCAAACTGCCAAAAGTACCAATACCTGGTTTAATGATCATGGTATATCCCTGTGCTTGATTGGCCAGAAAACTTGCCTGACCTAAACCCCATAGAGCAGGGGTCTCCAAACCTTTAAAATAAAGGGCCACTATATTGTCCTTCAGGCTTTTGGAGGGTTGGATTGTGGCCAGCAGGGGCAGAAAATGTCACGGGACCAGCATCAGTGAGAATAAATATGGCCTCAGGGTTGGTGGTCAATAGAAGGAGAAGTATTCCCCCTATTAGTAGGAGGAATAGTATCCCATCATTGGTATCGGTGGAAGAAATAGTGCCCCATTGTTGGTGTCAGTGGGAGGAATAGTGCATCATATCAGTGGGAGACATTGTGCCCCAAGGGCCAGATAAAGGCTAGCAAAGGGCCACATCTGGCCCTCGGACCGCAGTTTGGAGACCCCTTGCCATAGAGAATCTATGGGGTATTGTCAAGAGGAAGATGAGAGACACCAGACCCAACAATGCAGACAAGCTTAAGGCTTGAAGTCCAAAGTCAGTCCTGTCAGTGTGAAAGAGCTCTTAAAAATAAAACTGATGCATGTGTGTGACACGACAGGGCAAGGGGACACGAGGTGACTCTGAGGCGAGGAAACAGTCATAAGGAATGCCGGTTAATTATCTGACCAATGTCTGTAAGTGTACTCGTGCTAATGGTGAAATGATGACACCCATGCTGGGAAGATTACAATCCCTCCCATGATGACTCCCGCGCTCCACCTCTATAAATTATCTGAATCATAAATGATATAAACAG
The DNA here is from genome assembly GCA_028564925.1 of Lithobates sylvaticus. Classification (NCBI taxonomy): domain Eukaryota; kingdom Metazoa; phylum Chordata; class Amphibia; order Anura; family Ranidae; genus Lithobates; species Lithobates sylvaticus. Next base: position 25,242,725 of record CM053031.1, read on the forward strand.
ATCTATCTTTGGTCCAGCAAAAGAAGTTCCATCTGGATGGCCGGTTCAGTTTAGTCATCGTCATATGATCATTGACACTGGCCAAAGTGAATACGCAGAGAATCTCTGCAGTCAGTACATACAGTATGCTCCGGTCTGTGCAGAAGTGGATTGACTATTAAGAAAAGGTGGATAGATTCAAAATTCAGATGCTAATCTGTCCTGATAGAAGATGCATTTTTTTGGGGGGGGGGGGGGGACATACATTGCATATGATAGATAGACATGTTCCATGATGACAAAAGTACAATGTTATGCCCCGTACACAAGTTGTCGGAAAATCCGATCATTCTGAACATGGTGACGTTCGTTGCGTACGATGGGACTACGTAGAGGCTAGTAGCCAATAGCTTTGGTCTTGTAATGTGATCTGAGCGTGCGTGGCATTTTGTCCGTCGGAATTTGCTACACACGATCGGAAAAAGTCCGATAGGACTTTGTTGTCGGAAAATTCGAGAGCAGGATCTCAAACTTTTTCCGTCGGAAATTCCGACGGAAAAAGTCCGATGGAGCCCACACACGGTCGGCAATTCCGACAACGTGGTACAATAGGACATTTTCCGTCGGAAAATCCAACCGTGTGTACGGGGCATTAGTATTCCATTAACCTCCATGGGCACTTTCACCCCCTTCCTGTTCACACCAATTTTCAGCGCTGTCGCAATTTGAATGACAATTGCGTGGTCATACAACACTGTACCCAAATTACATTTTTATGTTTTCTTCCCCACAAATAGAGCTTTCTTTTGGTGGTATTTGATCATCTCTGCGGTTTTAATTTTTTGCACTATAAAAAAAAAAGAAGAGCAACAATTTTAAAAAAAACACAATATTTTTTACTTCTTGCTATAATAAATATGCCAATTTAAAAAAAAATAAATAAAATGTTTTCCTCAGTTTAGTCCGATATGTATTCTTCTACATATTTTTGGTAAAAAAAAATCGCAATAAACATATATTGATTGGTTTGCGCAAAAGTTATAGCGTCTACAAAATAGGGGATAGATTTATGGCATTTTTTTTTTTTTTTTTTTACTAGTAATATCGTCGATCTGCGATTTTTTTTTTTTTTTCGTGACTGCAATATTGCGGCGGATATATCGGACACTTTTTTTTTTTTTAAATCTTTTTTTTATTGAGTTTTGCATTAACACATAAACTTGCCCACGCAGGGGCTAAACATTACCCACGCAGGGGCAAATCCTCTGATGCGGCAACAACCACAACAGTGTACATCATATAACATAACCAGACTGCCTCTGAAGCAGCAACATACCGCAACAGGGCAGACCAATAAAACACAACTTACTTATCTATACCCCAATGTGGGGAGAGGTTTAGTTCAGGAGGTTCTGTGCTCAATATTATAATGTCAGGATAATGTGACATGAGAGTACTTGGGTCAATTTGCTATCATACTGTAACCTGAAAGTTAATCTAGGGATTAGTTACTGCATCAGTTGCCGTAGAATTATCATCTAACCAACAGGTCCACACCTTTTCAAATTTTTGTGGGCAACCTCTGCCCGAGTAGGTGGCTTTATACAGGGGCAAACTGGCGTTCACAAGGTTTTTCCAGAACCTGACAGAAGGGGGAGATGATTGTTTCCAGCTCATTGTGATGGCCTTGCGTGCATAGTACAATAATAGGGATATGAGTATTTTTCTAGCTCTGAGAATTGACATTTGTTCCACTAGTCCCAGCAGACAGTATTTAGGATCATAGGGGACACTAGTGTTGGTGATCTTAACTATCACATGGAGAACTTCCTTCCAATAATGTGCAATTGCTGGGCAAGTCCAGAAAATGTGAAAGAAGTCCCCTGGTTGATAGGAGCAACGCCAGCACGCCGGGGAATGTGCCAGCGGCATCTTGTGCAGCCTGTGGGGTGTGTAGTGAGCTCTGTGTAAAATTTTGTATTGGACCAGTTTGTCCCTGGCTGAGACCAGAGGGGAGAATGGAAAATCCCAAATCTCCCTCCAATCATCGTCGTCTAGCTCCGGTTATATCGGACACTTTTGACACATTTTTGGGACCATTCACATTTATACAGCGATCAGTGCTATACAATTGCACTGATTACTGTGTAAATGTGACTGGCAGGGAAGGGGTTAACACTAGGGGGCGGTCAAGGGGTTAATATGTTTCCTAGGGGAGTGATTTTAACTGTAGGGGGCGGGGACTCACAAGGGGAGGAGACCGATCGGTGTTCCTCTGTAGACAGAGGAAGGGGTCCATATAGTGAACTAATATAGTGTTGAGTTATTCACTTTACGGTCAACACAGAGGACAAGGGGGCACTCTTTACGTCTAGAGGGTGTATTCTCCAAATACGGAAAGGTTTCTTCACAGTAAGAGCTGTGAAAATGTGGAATAGACTCCCTCCAGAGGTGGTTCTGGCCAACTCAGTAGATTGTTTTAAGAAAGGTCTGGATTCTTTCCTAAATGTACATAATATAACTGGATACTAATATTTATAGGTAAAGTTGATCCGGGGAAAATCTGATTGCCTCTCAGGGGGGATCAGGAAGGGATTCTTTTCCCTCCTTAGCAATTTGGATCATGATCTGCTGGGGTTTTTTCGCCTTCCTCTGGATCAACTGTGGGTGAAGGATTGTGTATATGGGATTGTGTGATATTATTTTTTATTTATTTATTTTTATGGTTGAACCAGATGGACTTTTTCAACCTATCTAACTATGTAACTATGTAACATCCATTCCAGGTGCTTACATCTTCTCCGGGTCTTCCTTCCAGTTTTTGGCTGCTTGGCTGGCCGCGATGATGTTAAGTCGTCTTAGTACAGAGCTCTGCTGTAAATGTACACGGAACTACACACGTGTGCAGGATTTATGACCAAGAGGATAATACAAAATCCTACCTGTCAGTGTTTTATTTTTTATTTATTTATTTTTAAGTTCAATGAGGATTTAAGAGCACATCAATGTAACTCAGAAGCACTTAAAGCATAGCTCCCAACTGTCCCTGATTTGGAGGACTGTCCCTGATTTGGAGCAATGTCCCTCTGTCCCTCATTTCTCCTCATTTGTCCCTCATTTTGGTCTGATCCAGATAGATGTATATAAAATGCACTTTTTATCTTTCAGAAAGTGTTTCCCAGCGCTAAACCTTTCATCCAATTTCTAAATTGAAGCTTTTGTAAATTTCAAAAGCCAATATAAAGGAATAGTAGTGGTAAAAAAAAAAAGGACTTGTGGGTGTAAATCCTTTTTTTTTGTAGAATATTCCTTTAAGAGGGCGTGGCAAGGGGGCGTGTCCTATGCCTACATACTTTTGCTAATGTCCCTCGTTCCCATTTTAAAAAGTTGGGAGGTTTGGTTAAAGCCTCCTGTAGTTGACTTTAGAATCTGATGTCGGGTGTTACCACACCCCAACCATTCCCCTTAAAGCGCTTCTGCACACAATAATGTAACATTAGGTCATTCTATTACATAGCATCTAAATAGTGTTAAAAGGCCTTTTTTTTTAGTGTTACCTTTTAATTACAGCCCGGTCTCTCCACTCATCCATCTGTGTCTGCGGCTGTGGGCGGGGTCTGTGCGGGGATCCTCGTCATTTCCTTTGAGTGCCCCACTGTCTCCTGGGATCTGGTGTCGCGAGATTTGCGGACATCCGACCCGAAATCTCGCAAGATTTGCGGAAATCCGACCAGAAATCTTGCGAGATTTGCGGACATCCGACCCGAAATCTCGTGAGATTTGCAGACAATGCTTCAAATGCCCACAAGCAAAATGACAATGCTGTTCTTTTTATTTTAAAAGTGCAGATTTTTCTGAAAAAATGGACATGGATACCGGACGGACACCTAACAAGTGAGTTTATTGTTAGACTCATAATACTTTTAACATGACAAGAAAAAAATAAATAAATTAGTGTGTGCAGAACCGCTTTAAGCTGCAATGGTGGCCAGACAGGGTTGGGCACATGCCGTGGCAAAAATAATACCCCATTTTCCATAGGCAGCCTGTAGTGGGTGAGGATTGCTGGGCCCCTCCCGCAACTCTGCTCACTGCACAGGCTTCGTACAGCATAGTGAGGATGTCACTGCTAATTTTACAAAATAATATCTGCATTTGCAAAGGCATTTGGTGGACACAAATGGGATCCATATCCTTTGAGGGTATATATTTAATGTGTTACTAAACCCACAAAAGTAAAATCAGTCTGTATGGGGGTGGTCACACCAAATATTGTTTTGATTTAGGTTTTTCTTCTGTGTGCCCACTTTACAGTTTGTAAATTGATAAAAATAAAACAATGCGTGCTAACGCCCTGCGACAGTGTGAACTCAGCATAAGACCTCATGCACACTGGACGTTTTTGGACATTTTTACCACAGCTGTTTTTGGCTTTAGACGTTTTTTTCTACAATCATTAAATGCCCCATCATGTTATCCTATGTGTCCTTAAACACATAGGCTGTTATCAGCAGTTTTTGGCCGGGGTGTTTTTTGGCTTTAACAGAAAAAAAACTAGTGGGTTCTGAGAGGAGTTTTTCAGCTGTAAAAACGCTCTAACGTCAAAAAACACTGCTAAACACAGATAAACGCTCAAAAACGCCACTCACCAGCGTTTTTTAACCACTTAAGGATGTAGGTCGGCAGAATGGCACGGCTGGGCACAACAACGTACAGGTACGTTGCCCTTTAAGAGCCCAGCCGCAGGCGGCGCACTCGCGACCCGGTCCTGAGCTCTGTGAAGGTGGCCGCGGGACCCGCGATCAGGTCACAGAGCTGAAGAACGGGGAGAGCTAAGGCTGGCTTCACACTGGGGCGGTGCGGGGCGGCGACGGTAAAGCAGCGCTATATTTAGCGCTGCTTTTCCATCGTTTTACCCGCGGTATGCGGCCGCTAGCGGGGTGGTTTTAACCCCCGCTAGCGGCCGCAAAAGGGTTAAAAACCTCCGCAAAGCTCCGCTGCAGCGGCGGTTTGCGGGCGGTATTCCCGCGGTTTCCCATTGATTTCAATGGGAAGGAGCGGTGAACACACCGCTCCTTCACCGCTCCAAAGATGCTGCTAGCAGGACTTTTGTTGCGGTCCTGCTAGCGCACCGCTCCAGTGTGAAAGCCCGCCGGCTTTCACACTGGAGTGAATGGGGCCGGTTTTTTCAGGCGGTATACAGGCGCTATTTTTAGCGCCGTACCGCCTGAAAACCGCCCCAGTGTGAAAGGGGCCTAAGTGTAAACAATCCTCTCCCCGTGCTTCTCCTTCACTGCCAGTGACATTTTTACAGTAATCAATGCATTTTTAATTGCACTGATCGCTGTATTAGTGCCAATGGTCCCAAAAATATGTCAAAATTGTCTGACGTGTCCGCCATAATGTCGCAGTCACAATAAAAAATCGCTGATCGCCGCCATTACTAGTAAAAAAAAATTATTAATAAAAATGCCATAAAACTATCCCCTATTTTGTAGATGTTATAACTTTTGCGCAAACCTATCAATAATCGCTTATTGCAATATTTTTTACCAAAAATATGTAGAAGAATACGTATCGGCCTAAACTGAGGAAAAAAATAATTTTTTTAGATATTTTTTGGGGATATTTATTATAGCAAAAAGTAAACTATATTGCATTTTTTTTCAAAAATTGTCGCTCTATTTTTGTTTATAGCGCAAAAAACACAGAGGTGATCAAATAGCACCAAAAGAAAGCTCTATTTGTGGGAAAAAAAGGACGCCAATTTTGTTTTGGAGCCACGTCGCACGACCGCGCAATTGTCAGTTAAAGCGACGCAGTGCCGAATTGCAAAAAGAAGCCTGGTCCTTTAGCTGCAAATTGCTTTAGCTGCAAATTGCTTTAGCTGCAAATTGGTCAGGGGCTTAAGTGGTTAATGTTTTTGTTCCATTTAAAAAAAAATATATAGATATAGATATAGATATAGATATAGATATAGATATAGATATAGATATAGATATATAGATACAGATATATAGATATATAGATATATCTATATATATTTTTTTTATTCTTTTTTTTTTTTAAACGCTTAAAAAATGATAATAAACCCTAAAAAATGCTATTGCAAAATTGTTAAAAACATTGAAAATCACTGCAAAGCTACTGCCGTTTTTATAACATTATTTTAACGTCCAGGGTGCATGAGGCCTTAATATAAAGCTTTCACAGAAAAAAATAAATAAATAAAAATACCCAGGATTGCAATACAACAGAGGGAAATGACTGGGAATCCTAGTTAACTGCAATGTAAATAGCAACACTCAGAGCCAGGCAGCAGCTGCAAAAGCAAATAAAATCTTGGAATGTGTAAAAAGAGATTAAAAAAACATGATGGTAGTATAGTGTTTAGTATAGCGTTTAGTATAGTGTTTAGTATAGTGTTTAGTATAGTGTTTCCCCTGTATAAATCATTTGTAAGATCACACTATGAATCAAAGTTTCTGAGCATCTAAAGGGACATATTGTTTTCAAGAAGGTTCTAAGAAGAGCAACTAAAGTTTTCATTGCTGTCTGTGCCACTGCTAGGGAGATTCACCCTCTCTTTTTGTCCTGTTTATCATTTTAATCAAAAGCGAAAATAAGATAAAATCACAAATTATGTGTTGTCCCCAGAACAGGAATAGCCCCAATCCTCTTCTCTTTGGGTCCCCCGCCGATGATCCTTGCTACTCCCCCCTGCCAAGTGCCCTCAATAGCAAGCTTCTTGCTCTGGGGGCACTTGAGCAGGCTCGCTCCCGAGCTGTGCTCTGTGTGTCCGTGTGTCCATTCCGCCCTCCACTCTCTCCTCATTGGCTCACTAGCTGGGATTTCTTAGTGCTTGTTTGACACTTTTATTTCACTAAAACTTTCTATATAGCACATAGGGGACAAAAAGCCCCCCACGTGACACAAACTCTGAGTGACAGGTTCTCTTTAATGCGACATCTCTTAGACCCCCGATGTCTCACCTGCCTTCCATTGAAGCTAATGAAGCACAGAATGCACTGCACTAGCTTCTTTCCTAGTTGTAGCGGCCAGGAAAAGTGACAACAGAAACCATAAGTGACGTTGTACACATCGCTTCTGTGTTATTTGCAGCTAGGGGGGGGGGGTCAGTGAATGGGGGTTCACTGGTCTCCCACCCCTCCACCTAGCAACACTCGCCAGTCGCCATGTTAGTCCTGGGCCTGCAAGCAGGACAGCTGATCCCAGATGCATGGTGGGCATAGCTCCCAACTGTCCCTGATTTGGAGGGACTGTCCCTGATTTTGAGCAATGTCCCTCTGTCCCTCTTTCCCCCCTCACTTGTCCCTCATTTTGGTCTGATCCATATAGATGGATAGAAAATGCAGTTTTTATCTATCAATAAGTGTTTCCCAGTGTTAAACCTTTCATTTAATTTCTAAATTGCTGCATTTGTAAATTTTAAAAGCCAATATAAAGGAATAGTAGTGGTAAGAAAAAGCCCTTGTGGATTCAATTAACCTTTTTTTTTTTGGTTAAAGTGGTGGGCCACCCTGAAAAAAAAACTTTAAAAAAATGTTAATAAAAATTTAAAATGAAAAACAGAAATGGCTGTTGCTATGCAGATCGTCCTAATCTGCCTCTTCCTGCTCCGCGATGATGTTCTCTCCTCTGCTCCGAGCGCCGTCTTCTAGTGAATGGGGCGCGGTGTGTAATGGGAACTGTGTCCCACAACACATTGCGTTCCCCATTCACAAATTCGACTTGCGCATGCGCAGTAGGCCGCGCGCCGACTCGCGCATGCGCAGTAGGAAACGGGCAGCGCTCGCTGCTCGTTTCCCTTACTGAGGATGGCGGCGCTGGAACCGGATCGCCGAGGGACATCTCGGCCTCCACGACTGACATCGCGGGCGCCCTGGGAGGGTAAGTGTACTTACTTATTAAAAGTCAGCAGCTACTTTTTTTTTAGCTGCTGACTTTTAAATTTTTTTTAGGTGAAACACCGCTTTAATTCTCCTTTAGGGGGGTGTGGCAGGGGGGCATGTCCTATGCCTACATACGTTTGTTGGTAGGTGTTCCTCATTTCCATTTCAAAATGTTGGGAGGTATGATGGTGGGGGAGAGGGGCACAGTTCTGGGGGTCACAGAAAGTGTCCAACCGCTTTCATCAGAAAGCCAACAGTTGGCATGTGGAGTGT